>JAASGK010000868.1:0-14971 GCA_023334195.1 Globisporangium emineosum
GACGGGCTGCCGCTCGGGGTGTCGTGTGACGACATCGTAGATAGACCCGACCCAGCATGACATCGCCTCCGGGGGGTAGTGCTTGGGATGGATATTGCTGGTCGTTTAAGCGTTCCTCAATACACCTCATTATCATTATTATTCTCCTCAATCAGCGGACCGACCGATTCTGGACGGCCGTGTTGTCCTCATCGGCATCAACTCCAGTTGCAGCAAGCGAAGCGAATCAAATTCAGGTTTGCATCGTTTAGCTTCTTTGGGTCGAGTCCCAACAGCTTCACGCAGCGAAAGTCATCGCTAGCAGACAAATCTCTTAGTTTGAGACGTTTGCTCCCCGGATATAAATGATCACTGAACGATGTGAGAAACCATTTTTTGGCAATGCCTTTGTGAATTCTTCTCCACTCCATTCGGTGCCTCCTGAGGTAGACTGTAGCTATATTATCTGTTGAAGGAGTGATCAAGAAGGTTGTGGATGACCAAGCTTAAAATTCTGAAGTGCTGTACTCGGAGCTCTTCTCGGCGGTAGGCGGAAACTGTTCGCGGATACAAGGACGGTCATCTCAGCTTGCCCTTTGAGCTCATGATTTCCCCTCTCTACCTTTGCGATTCGATACCGACACCACGAGAATCGGATTTGAGCAGACATTATTTACTGACAGTCTCCAGGCGACCTGTTCATATATTCCAGCAACAGCGCCACCATCCTCATGCTATCAACGACATGTCACATCAAGTGCTGGAGGAGGTTTGGCAACCGGAACCGGTTTGTTTTGGAGGCAGGAACGAAGTAGCACAATCTTGCCTTCTGCTGCTGATACTGACAACGCAAAATCCAAGCACGCGCTAGCTGCGGAAGGTGAACGACTGTGCTTCAAAACGCAACAAACCCGAGTCGTGAATCCTGGATCGCTTCACGCAAGTTCACATTCCGCGACCCAACATCAGCAGCGATTCTGGTTTAATCCAACTGCATTGAGATACCCACGTATCTGACCATCGACTCACACGGAAACTCTTTGGTTCCATGATAGAAAACACTTGACGATCGAACTCTAGAGCCCAGCAAAATGCGTCCGATCACCATGGTCTTGTGTTTTCGTCCCACTTGCTCTGCAGTTCCACGACACACCAACACCAGGAGCAAAATCGCGCGAAGCACACGCCTTGCACTTCAAACACGCCCCTTCATTATTTGCGCTTGCGGCATGTTGGGAGTACTGCAGATGTCGTCTTCATATACGCGCTTGATCACGGGTGGAGTCTTCGTCGCGTGATCAATGACCCACAGCAATTTTATCAGCTCGGGGCGAGTGCTGGGTTCTTGTCTACCATTCTCTGGGTATTGGGGGGAGGGGGGAATCAGATGCGAGCTGCTTGCAAAACCCAAGATGGTGGCTTCGTTTGGAATCGACAATCGCGTGGGTGAAGAAAATCTTCAGTGAGTTGTAGTCGCATCGCAACATACCTCGCTGCCCGATCTCGAGAGGTTTGTAACTGGTTGGGTCAGGAGGAATCTGGAGGGTGGGGTTGGTGCCGTACAAATCCCAGCACCTTGTTCGTCATTGTCTCAATCGTATGACATCCACTGGATCACCTCGACGCATCAAATCTGCACTGCATTCTGCATCCACTTCGACTGCCTGCATGATAAACACCACTTTGTCAAACTCAAACTCTCGGTGCGCCCGTCACAGCCCATAGGCAGCTGCAGTCGGCTTGCAACAATTGTTCTGTCCCTCACTTATCATTCAATGGCTGATGCCACAAACAATTTCTGCCCCCGAGACCGAGGCTTCAGTTGAGCACAGACTCTGGTTGCTACCGCCAACTTGGTCATGCTCGTGTGGATTTCCGGATGTACTCATGCGCGCGCACAGTTGCAGGAACTGAGTCTTCAGCCAGCGGATTCTTCATCACCAAATCAGTTGTCCGCAGTGAAATGACCGGTGGCACAAGCACAAGCAGCACATTCAGCTCTTAGCACAATTTAGCTTCACACATCCTCGTTTGTCTGCAGCGCTGGGAAGAACTTCTTGAAGAGATCTGCATTCGCGAAGTCTGAGCATGCGCTTTGCCACCAGGCGATTCACTCGGCGCGTTTGAGCCCTCCGCTGCAAGTTGCACTCTGTGAGCTTCTCAGCCGTAGAACACTTGCGCTATCAGCATCACGAACTGCACTGCAGCCTGCTACCAAATTTCAAGAGCACTCTATCTGCCGTCGCAATGATCGAGCTTGAGCATCCGTACACCTCGAGCATACTTTGCGAGTACCTGATCGCGTTTGCCCACTGGACGTGCGATGGCACGAAAGGGTATCTCATGGTCACCGAATTGCAGGGCATCAAGCGCTCGCCGTCATCATCGTCTATGTTGCCGGTAGTATGTCGAATTCTTCGGAGAGATGTTTACACAATTCTGCCCACGGACCCAGCGATCCACTGCACCACAAGCACGCAGTCCAGACGCACAAATCTGGACAAACGCGATATGGAGTTCTTTGTTGAGACCCACGAATTCAACCGCTTCCGCCTTGTCGTTGAGTTGATGTAGTTAAGAAATCTATGAAAGACGATGATCTGCTCCACCACTGGATCACGACGACACACCAAACTCCAACCGCATTCTGCATCAATCTCGTGCTTCATACTGTTCGCTTTAGCAGCCTCGTCAAACGCAAAAGCTCCAACCGCCTGCCCCCAATTGACCCAACTGGAGTCGAACTTCGTACAATCAATGACTTGTTGCAGGTTTCTCGCCAAGAGGATGATGCGGAACGACGTAGCCATCCTGACCGAGGCTTCACGCAAGTACAGACGCTGGTTACCACCGACGCCTTCGACACCAATTGGTTCTGGCGCTGTGGAGCGCTGGTGTGGATCTGAGTAAGCACATGCTCACAAACGACGGCAGAAGGAGATGTTTCTCTGAATCGGTGAGTCTTCATCACAAAACCAGTTGATCACCATGCAAGCGCAGACTCCACATTCGGCTCACCACAACTTGGTTTCACACACCGTCGATGGTGTTTGTCACTGGGAACACGCGTCTTGCGTGGGATCCACCGCCTCTGCGTTCATGAAGCCCATGCACTCGCTTTGCCAAAGGGTGATTCTCTGAAACGCGTCGATCGTGGATAAGCAATCCCCCACTGCAAGTTACAGTCTGCAATCCGAGCTTCTCCGCCGTAGAAGTGCTTGTGCTGGCAGCATCACGAACTGGAAGTGCAACTCTAAAGGCGCGGCGCCAAATTTCTCGAACACGCAACTTCAACTGGGAACACACACACTTTGATCCAGAATCATTCTTCTTCTTCCAGTTGGTAAAGTGCTGGCAGTGCAGTTGCAGAACTGCAGCCATGTTCTGAACGTAAAGGCTTGCTGACAGTGCTGCTGGGTGTAGCCATCCAAGCTTTCAGTCCATTCAGTCGTCCGCCCCGACTCTCTCACTTGAATCTCCTCCGCGCCGTTCCACTCGTCGGGCTTCTACGGTACGCGACTTGACACGTTTGTATCCATGTTGACCGCGAACACAACGAGCTAACGCAAACACAAGCCAGTCGACACTTGAGATGGACGGACAACGGAGTGAACCCATCCATCTGGCTGAGCAGCAAACTCCAGCAACGAAAAGCCAGCGTGTTGACTTGTGCTTGAAGGGCGATGCGCCGTTCAGTTGACCTGGACTTGGACATTCAGCCACCAAGCGGACAAGATGAAGAGCGAGAGAGCGAGCAAGGGGAGCGCACCCATTCCGATTCCTTCATCATCTTCTGGCTCGATCACTTTCACGATGAGTGTGGGGTGTTTGGTGGCGCCGCGCGTGATCGAGCGAGCCGGACATGGTTCATGTAGTACGTACTTGCACTGCACGAAGGCGAGTCGTTACCGCTCCGAGGTCAGCATTGCAGCTGCATCGTGGTCGCGACCATTTACGTGCAGCGTCTTGTCTTGTCTTGAACTGCTCTCTGGCGTCCTCATATAGAGAGACAGACTGACGACGAGTGCTCTGCATCTTCATTTCATTCGCCATGGCCAGCTCGTTTTGTGGAAGGGAGGAAAGCCGATTCGGATTTAAGCGGGAAACAGTGCGCACTTTGCATCTTGATTGACGAACTTAATACTCTGCATCCAACAATAACAGAGTCAGGCGGAAACTCCAACCGATTTGCAAAAAGAAGTCGCCAATTTGCCATATTTACATCTTGTTTTGATACAAAACGAAATCTGAACTTGCGAACTGAAACATCAAACCAACCATGCTGAATGGATTCCAGAGTGATGGTCAGAGCCCGAAAAGCGTTTGCGAGTGGCTCGTTTGCCCCCATCGAGTGTCCCTTCCTGACTGATCAGTTGGTCTCTACTCCGACTTGCCAACTGACGCCACCGCTCTGTCACAGGACTCGCCAGCAACCGCACGACAGACAGCTCGTCAAACTACACAGCACGTCCAAACAAGCAAACAAGCCGACATTGGAGAGGGCTGCTTGATTCCTCATCATGACACACAGTCCAGGGGCAGTGGGCGTCCCATACCTTTCTGATCCAATGCTGATTGGTTGGCTCTCGGCGACTCGTGGGTGTGACGGCGAGTCCAATGCGCCGCGCGTGACCGCGCGTGAGTGGCTGGCTGAATGGCCGACGCACGCGAGCCAGCAAGGCGAGTCTTTCATGCCGTTCGCCTCTTCTGATCTGCTTCCGCATAGAAGTGGAGATGTGGTTGGCTGGCGGTTGTTGAGTGGTTTGGAATTGGCAATGGCACCCACCCAGTGCCAAGATGGTCTGATTTCCAATACACGACGACCCACAGGCGCGTTCTGTGAGAGCTGCTGCTTCAAGCTAATGGTGACTGGCCTGGCGCGAAAGATACACCCACTGACTGCCTCAGAGCCCCCAAGCATCTTTGCTTCAAGGTTCTTGTTTGAGTGGCTTGTTGGTTCCTCTTGTCTTCCTAAAGACCATTGTCAGTTAAAAAAGAACACTTGGGCTCATAATATGGTGTGCATATGCGCATGAATGAATTGCGTGGGTCTTTTAATTGAGCCCATCTGGGAATGAGAACAAGACGGGGTTGGACGAAAAAGCCCCACCAGGGGATTTATACACACAGAGTAGGTGTACCGCCAGCTGGCAATCCCTCCTCGTCGTGCAATTGGACAAGACTGTCTCACTTTTTAAAACCCAAGCAAGTGCGCAAGTAAGCTCTCAAACAAGCCAAGAAGACTGCAAGGTCTCACATATGGCAGGGAGTACTGTACAGTGTCGCCATTGAGAGGCACGCACGCCACGCGAATGGTCACTGAGCACGCCAGAAAGAGCACTCTCCCGCCAGAGCCTCGCCCTGGTCGCTCAAGTCGGCGCTGTGACCAACCGCGTGCAGTGCAACCCGCGAGAGGTCGCTAAGGATAATGATGACCTGAAACGCAAGATCCTCGTTGAGTGGGGAGAAATATCGAAACGCCGGACCGTTTTAGCATATTTGCCTTGGTGACCGCGCATTCCGCGCGCTTGCTCGACTTTGCGCACTTGCTTTGTGAGCTCGCGGCATGCAAAAAAGCAAAGAACACGTTCTGTTAGCTGTGAACTTTCAAGCCACAATTACTTCATTTTGCACCAGTTGGTTGGTGTTGTATTCACGTGAGCTTACTCGAAATTTCAGCTGTTCTTCAAATCCTAAAATTTGGCATATTGCTTTGCTTACCCCGACAAACAACCACATCTTTGTAATGAACAGGTGGGAGAAATTTCATTTTTTCTCACGAAAGAATGCTGGTTTGTGTCCATCATCGCGAAGGATTGGGGATTTGGACGTGCGTGGCTGGAATGGAATTCTCAACTTTGTCTTCTAAACAATAGTCACCCGGTGGGCTTCCATGCAAGCGCGTGCGCTGGAATGATGAGCGCATGGTTTAGGACTGCAAGTTGAGAAAAAAATGCCAGCAGAGAACAATTGCGAATGCAGTGGTTGGACCAAATTTTCACACATTTCTAACAATTCTCCAGCTGGCAAATTCCTAATTTTCATACATCTCTAACATTGTAACACTGCTCCAGTTGATGAATTTCACATCAAAGTGTACTTATTTTGCAGCCAGCTGGGGTTGAGAGCAGCAGGCGATAACGATACATGCCTTCGTTTCAGTACTTCGTCTTGGAGGAATTTTCGGGGATTTTCATGCATTTCTTACGCTAAAACACTGCTCCAGCTGGTGAATTTCTTGACAAAGCGCACTTCTTTTCGCAGCCAGCAGAATTCGAGAACAGCAGGCGAGTGTGAAATAGCGAGACATGGCTTCGTTTCCCGCTTCCCTCTTGCAAGTCAGGGCCGAAATTTTCTCCTAAACATGCTGTTATTAATAGGGATGATTTCTACCAGAGCATACAAAATGTAATATGTAAATTATCGATACTTTTACATTATGTGACTCCATGCACGAATGACCCACCGGAACTGAAATTCAGCTTTGTGACCATGCAATTTTCGCTCAACACGTCGACTTGGTTTGACAGTGAGCAAGCTCAAGGGAAAGATCGACGTCGGACATCCGTCGACAATCTTCGACTTTGTCCATTGTCCGCTTTTTCATTCTAAATTCTAAATTCTAAAATCCATGGGCACATCTATTTTATTCAGAGAGTGCTGATGGTTGACCATTTAGCTGGTATCGTATCATAGAAGAATTCAAAAGAAACCCATGTGGAAACATGAAAAGACCCCGATCTATCAGCGTGAAGCGGCGCGTCTTGACAGATTTTGGCTCCATTGTTAGAAACGACCGAAAAAGCAGAACGAAAATCTGAAGATGCAGAAATTTTTTACAGCTTCACCACCACAATTGTGCCAAGAAGCCACAAAAATCAGCATTACCACGCGTTCTCCTTTCAGTAAAGTGGCAGCATTTCTTTTCCGCAGCAAGTGCTGTTTGCAACTTTGAGCCAATGAACATCCTTGGAAATGGGACGAAACCACATTGCGTCCAGAAATGCTCGGAAAGAAAAGGAGTGAGAGAGCATGAAGAGGAGATACAAAAACAAGTAAAAATAGTCAGCATTTAGATTGGCTGGGCTTGCGAATCGCTGGAAAATGAATTATACTGTGGAGGAAAGGCCTTGGAGGAAAGAAAAGGAAAGGAAGCCCTCTTTTTGTGAGGTGAAAACGCACAGTCTTGAATGTTGTCAAATGTGAGTAATTTACATGAGGATGATTTTTATCTTGATTTCACTATGGTATTCTTTTTTACGTGAGACTGTCCACTGTGGTGGACAATGGCGAATCCCCTTATTTACACACACTCCGGTTTCGAGTCCCACAATACCTCTCAAAATACATATTTACCTCGCCACCCTACACTGCGAACTTTATTGATCCGATCCAATGTCGATCATCCCTTGCTAAATAGATTCCAATTAAACTTTCAGACGATTTGAGTCTGACTCGCACTGTACACTTGACCTAATCAATGCTTGCAAAGACCGGGCGGCCGCGTCTGACGCCAGCGCAGTGGTCCCCCCTCTGCATCCATCCCCTTCTTACCTGCCTGGCGCTTGCGCCGATCGATCGATTTGGGATTGTGTGCGTGCGTTCGCTCGTTCATCAGCCTGACAGGTGTGCCGTCCCTGCATGTGGTGGCTGTGGGCGGAGCGATCCAACTCATCGCCCACTCGGCCAACCCACCCACTCTCTCATTCCCCAATTTGCCACGCATCACGCACACCTCCGCTTCTCAGTCAATCACTCCCATTAATCACACCATGTTGGCTGTCTCAATCGCGCTCAACTCGGTGCACACGTCCGTGGTGGACACGCGTAAGGAGGACGGCCACACGGACTACGCGATCCGCGTGCAGACCGACGCGTACGACGAGGGCGAGATCGTCTACCGCCGCTTCTCGGCGTTCCTGCAGCTGCAGCGCCTCGCGCGCCGCCACTTCCAGGACCAGACGTATTGCTGCGGCGGCGAGAAGAACTGCCTGCTCGCGCACTTCCTCGAGCCGGTGTTCAACGCGACCGAGTTCCCGGTCATGCAGGGCCGCTTCCTCGGCAAGAACTCCAAGGGCGTCGTGCGCGAGCGCGTGCTCTTCCTCAACGCGTTCCTGCTCGAGCTCGAAGAGGCGCTCAACAAGTGCCCGCCGATCGTCATGAACCGCTGCGAGAAGGAGCGCTGCAAGATGACCAAGCTACTCAAGAGCTTCTACGGCTGCGTCGAGTACAACCGTCCGAGCCACTCGCGCTCGCTCTAGGCTGAGCTGATCGACTCAAGGCCCACCGGCCGATACACACCACAAACAGACAGAGCCACGTGCCGTTTTTGCATTCGTCGTCTCCCCCATCGAGAGCTCCATCCGACCCTTCACGGGAGACCAGAAACACTCAGAAACACCAGTGCCACATATTTGTATGTCGCCCCCGCGCACCAAGGCACTCTCTCACTCACATGAGCCCAGTCCCAAGATGCGCTCTGAAGCCCACACGCCTCCGGTTCAACCAACTGAGCGTGAAGATGATGAAGACCCCCGCGCGTCCAGTCTTCTCCCCATTGGAAGGGAGGAAGCCAGCCACTGGAGCGCGCGGCGTCCATCGAAGAAGCCATTTATTATAATATTTAGTTAGAGATTAGCCGCCCCCACAACTGACGCAGAGGTCAGTAGTAGATAGTGATTGTTCCACCCCAAACGTGCAAATAAACACTCCATCTTCCACCATCACTTCCTATCCATTGTATCATGCTTTATGGCATCTTTGGTTGCCAGATTATCATACACTGTACGTACAACTCACGTGGAGTTCTATTGGACCCAAGCGGCGCCACAGTGACCGGAAGAGCCGCGCCGGTTCATGCCATAACGATGGATTCATTTTGAAAGAGCGCTTCGCTGAGATCACAAGCGAGGGGTGTCTTTGAAGAAAGCACTGAGCTGAAAAGTATGGAACTCGTGGCGAAAGTGAAGGACGCGGAGCACTGGGGGCTGCTGCGCGAGGCGTCCGAGAAGAAGCTGCTAGGTTCGATTGATGCGCAAGTGTCCTACTGCTGTCTCCCATTGTGAGATTACTGCGTAGCTAACGCTCCTCTGGGATTGGGAATTGGTTGAAATTCAGTTGTGGACGTGCACAAGGACTGGTGCGGGCCGTGTAAGATCATGGAGCCGACCTACAAGCGCCTGGCGGTGGACATCGACCAGTCCGAGAAGCGCGTCGCCTTCGCCAGCGTGAGTGTTCGGGCGGTTTGCTATCTGATTCATTTTCCATTTCTGATCCTGACCGTATGAGTGTTGCATTTTGTATGCGGATGTGCCATCATGAGGACAGCTCAATGTGACGCTGGGGCTCGAAGGCATCGAGGATAACGGGAGCTGCAAGCCGCGCTTCGTGCTCATTCGGGTGAACCACCAGCTCCTTCATTTGATTGCGGTCGTTTGATACACAGGGACCGGCTATGTGTGCAAATGCTGACTGACGGATGAATTGAACTTGACATGTGCTTGTTGTGGCGTCGTCACTATCATAACAGGAGCGAAAGCAAATCGCCGAGCTGAATGGGGCGAACGCGCCGCAGCTGGAGCAGCTCGTGAAGCAGCACTGCCCGCCTCTCGGCAATGATGACGAGGAGACGTAGCGCCACAGAGATATATAGAGAGAGAGATTCACCAAACAGAGAAAAACCGGAGCTGGCTGCAGTTCATTTTACTGGTGCTTTAACTTTTAACGAAATGACGAAAGACACACACGTTCGCACATGGATCTGGACGCTTCAATCCGACAGCGAGTGACATGTCGATCAGCCTGTCTGACTCAGAATTGAATGGATCTGGACAGAGCGAGAGTTTCGATGCGCTTTGTCTGCTCTTGTTGGCGAGTTCCATCGAGTGGACACGAGCGGACACGAGCGGACACATCCGTCGTCCGTGTTTGCGTCCTGGGACTTCTTCTCCAACTCTCCACATCCATCACTCCGATCACATCGCCTGACCGGAAAACACGTAGCCTGCGTCTTCAAACCGACCCACTCTGCAGCGTTTGCAGAGCTCGCTATGCACAGAAATCAATTCGTCAGAAGACGCTGCCAACCGTACGCAATCCCCGCAATAATCAATCGACTGAGCAGCGGAGGAAGCAACGCACCGATAGGAAAAGTTCTGAGGTTCGTGGCCGAGCATTCGGCGGCACGCAACGGGTGATGAGTCGATGAATTTAAGCTCGCAACCGCACAACAAGACACAGCATAAAGCTTTCAAGAGCGAACATTACATGGTTGCCTGCACGAAACATCAACACACGCCAGCGTTAATCGGAGATCTCGATCATAGAGCGCGAATGTGGATGACCAGCGAGCAACTTACCACACTTTCTGCATTTCCAATCGCCCTGAGCGCATCCGAATACGAAAAGAGATCGTTATTAGGGTCTCTTGCCAGTGGGCACTACGACGGCAAGCAGGCAATTTGGATATTGTCTTACCGGCCACCAATCCATGTGAGGCGCAGCCTTCTTCTTCTCAGCCGCACAAAAGAACAGAGATAGATAGATAGAGAGAGTGAGTTAGCAATAGACAGGGTCATTAGTCGATAACCAGAACAGTTGAATACAGCTGCATGATCCAATTGACTCGTACCAGCTGGAGTTCGTCTTGCTCTCGACCTTTACCCGTGGAGGACGAAGCAGCAGCAGCACATAGCTGCTGTGGGTAGAAGCTCGGCGTGTCGACGGACAGCGCGAAGAGCTTGCGGTAATTCAGGACGTCGACTGCTTGTGCAGCTGGCGGAGCTGACGTCTCTATGTTCCTGTTGATCCTAACACCGGAATCACAGAGGTCGTCCACGTCAGCACCGCTGATAGAGAAGCATGTTATCACGGTAACGTCCGCTGAAGTCAGCCTGCATTCCTCAGCTGCCGACTGAGAGATACGAGCAGTGCATGATGCAATCCTTACTTTGACCATGGGCTGGGTGGGAGCATGAACGGAAGAGCGTAGAACGTACGGAAGAGCACTGGAGCGTCTTCTTCTGGGTCGCTGCTGTCGTCTTCGGTGGACTCGTCACTCGTGGCATCTTCCGAAACCTGCGGCTTGGGGTCATCGATGTAGCGCCAGGTCTTCCTTTCGCGCAGCTGAGGGTCGTCGACATAATGCCAGGTCCTGGCGCTCGCAGGATTTCTTGATGCTTTGGGCACCTGCTTGCTTGACTGGAGGGTTCTCTTCACGCGATTGGAGTGCTCCACTTTCTGCATCATCGCCGACAATTCAAGCGGCGATATGGTCCAAATCGATTCTTCTGTAGCGGTTGAAGCTCCAGTTGATGTACTGGTGCATCGTTGGTGGGTGTTGAGCGTAGCTCGGTTGTGGATTGGCGCTGTGAGTCGTTGATTTTGAGGGCCGCGGAGGTTTTCACTCAGCACTGCCGCCTTCACAGCGCATGGGTATCGGATCTCGCTTTCACGCTCTCGCTCTCGCTCTCGCCCAAGCTCAAGCTTGCTTGCACCCCGCGCACTCTGACTGCCCCACAGCTGCCGCTGAACTGCACGCTGGTGATATGCCGAGTTCTGGTACTGGAAACTGCCCGGCCTTGGTGCGTTAACGTACGGCGGCACGGCAGTGCGCTTTGCCACAGCAGACTGGCCTCCGCCTCCCCACATCCGATTGAAGTGACTGCTGGTCACTGGGTGCACAGCCGCGGTCTTCGCGCGCGGCAACGGAGGGATCGGAGTCCGGTTTGTGTTCATCATATGCAACGGCGGCGGCGGCGCGCCTGTCGGGAGTGGGGGCCAGCGTGGCATGGGTGGCGGGGGCATCGGCGCGCGCATCGTCTTGGGGTGGGAGGGCTGGACTTGGATCTGTGGAGGAGACACGAAGGCTGATGCTGGACTTGTGCGCTAGACGGGAGATTGGAAAGTGAGCGCGTAGTGAGTGAAAGAGACCGTCGCAAATGAAATGCTCTTTCTCACTTCAACGTGGAATGGATACATTCGGCGGCGATCGACCATCACTCTTCATTACAATTAAGTTCGCATACAGTCAGCAGAGAGCCGGACCCATTCTGATACGGTTCGCAATATTCGCTTTTTAGAGGACCTTTCAACAACAAAATCGAGGCGCCGAAATCGTTTTTAGCGAAGATTTTAACATCATTTAATTATAAAAAAAATCAGAATTATCAGCATAATAACGGAAGTCAAAAGTGGAATCAGTTGTTTGTTTTATCCACGCACTCGTGGATTCCTGGGAAGTTCACTTTCTCAACGTGACTTTTCTCTATGTCTGCGCTTCCCCACACCGGTTTGCCATTCAATTCTATGCATCTGCTGCCACAACTCGGTCGACGATACCCTGCACCCCTGGGTACTTCTTCACCAGCGCCTCCCAGGCATCAGCGTCCCCGTTTTCCTTCAGGTACCCCACGCAATCCCGGATCTCGTCGGATTTCCCCATCTCCTCGAGCACTTGGAATGCCACCTTGTACGCCGCTTTCTCCAGCACGAGTCCTGAATCGTGCGCCTGGCGCAGCAAAAGCACCAGGTCCGAGTGCAGTCCACTGGTGCCGGACCGAATGACCACGTTGCCAAACGTCCAGGTGTCGAGAGGGATGATGTCAAAGTACCGTTTCAGGAACGCGAGGTACGAGAGCTCCACGCCTTCCACGAGGAACACGCCCTTGGCCGCGTCCTCCTGGCGGAGATGCTGCAGTTGCTTGGACACGATGTCGAACACGCGCTGCAGCGCTCGGCGGCTCAGCGGCGCGTGGCGCTGGAGCTGCCAGCGATCCAGACACGCGAGCGTCGCAGCAAAGTCCTCGTTCGACTCGCATAGATTCAGCACCTGCGCGTTCAGGTACACGCGCTCACGCGGGTGCTGCGTGTCGTAGAAGCGCTCGAGCTCGACGAGTTCCAGCTCGTCGTACTGCGCACTACCGCGCGCGAGCATCGGGTAGACGAGCTGCGCGTAAATCTCGCGGCGCAGCACAATGTCTGTCGTGCGCACGGTTGCTCGCACGAGGCGCAGCGCGATGAGCAAGTCGCCGCTGCGCAAGCTCTGGAGGATGCCCTGCGTAATCGTGTGCACGTTGCGCGGGATGACGTTCGGAAAGTCGTTGACCAGCTCTTCGATCGTCGGGCACTCCTTCAGCTTCGCGACGTTCTCTGGGTTGTCATGGCGGATCTGTGCGCGGTACTTAGCGATACTCTGGAAGAGCTCTTCGACCGTCTTGTTGCTCGCAGCGTTGTTATAGAGCTGCATCTCGTGCAGCAGCTCCATCATGTGGCGGAAGTTGCCGTCGAAGATCGCATAGAGCAGCAGATAGTTGCTGATGCTCGCCGGCTCGTTCTGCGTCGTGTAGATCGCGTTGCGCTCCTTCGCCTTCACGTACAGCTCGACGATCTCCATGCGCTTCTCCTCATTCTCGGCGCACTCGACCGCGTGCGCAAACGACACGGCGTCGATGCGGATCGTGTGCTGCTCGGCGTCCTTCAGGATCGCCTTCACGACGTCGTGCTGACCTGCCGCAGCGGCCGCGCTGACTGCGATCGATATCCTTTTGGGGTCGCGGCGCAGCGCTTTCGTGTACCGGTTAAAGTACCGGACAAACACGTCACCAAGCGCGAGGCTGCTGTGGTTTGCATTGGTCGACTTGGCAGCCGCAGGGCCGCCTCCACCACTCTCCCTCGCGAGCTCCTGGGCGATGAAGACCTCTGGATGGTACAGCAGGAACCGAAAGAGCGCGTGCGAGCTCGAGTAGCTCGCGTTGAACCGCCACATCTCCATCTTGGCGAGGATCTTGTCCACGCGCAGCTTCCACTCGAGGTCCTGCTCGTCGGTGAAGCGGCCCGTGCACTCGGCGCGCAGCAAAAAGTTAAGCGGGTCAGACTCGAAGAGGCTCCACTTGTTCGGGTGGCCATGCACGTGCTGCCGGAAGAACGCGTTCATTTGGCGGTACTTCTTGGCGTCCAGCATGGCCCAGAGCACGAAGCGGTGTATCTGTAGGCGCTCGAAGCTCAGGTAGTTCCACGTGCGGTCCGCTCGCGGCGGCAGGATCACTTCACCTCTCAGCTCCGCCTGCGTGAACGCGTCGAACACGTCCTTCACGTCGGCGTATCGGCTCTCGCGGCAGGCTTTGTACACGAGCGACAGGTAGTGCTTCTCGCGCAGGCGGACGCTCTGGCTGCGGAGCTCCTTGTACGACGCGTTGGCCTTGCGGAACGAGCTCGCAGGCGCCATGATCGCGTGCTTGAGCACGTCAACACTGCTGTTAGCTTGACCCCCGCTCAGCGCCGCCTGCGCCACTGCCGCGCCATCACTTTCGCATTGTTGCTCAAAGAGGGCCGTGGCGCTGGTGTCATTCACATGCTCACGCGGCTGCAGCAGGTTCCCAATCGGCGCTGACCGTGCGGCGAAGCCTCGCGTCTGGAGAAGCTGCAGCGGTGGGACTGATGGCGCAGGCGTCGACGCGAGGGGGAGAGCGCGTTGCGAGGCCCTGGAGAGCGCGCGTGCACCTCCTGCCTGACGCTGTGCGATGCGGACGAACAGCTCCATTCTTGCTCGCGTTTTGTCCGTCCAAACAGGAATTGTGGAATTGGTTGATGCGCATGTCAATGCGAATGCCACAGCATAGTGAAATCAAGATGTCTGCATTTTTTGTTGGTACTTACCTCATAACAGTTACCTAGCGTTATAAGATAGAGGCTTTGGAAGTATGGTGTATTTTATAATGATAAAAACGGTGGTTTGGTGCATTTTATAAATGTTTTCATCACAATGAAATATGGAGGTTTATCAAAGTGACTTGATGTTTGTATGTGTTGGTGTAGCCTGTTTAAAGTTGGTACGTGGTTATAAAGTGCCCATCAAAAGTTTAGAAATCGCAGATTTTTTCCAATTGCTCAAAAACTACTGCGTATTCAGCCACAAATGAGGGTTCAAATAAACGCTAATAAAGAGTCGAACAAGTGCTAGAAGCGTCTTTTGCCAAAGCTTTCTTCAATCACA
>JAASGK010000869.1:0-14965 GCA_023334195.1 Globisporangium emineosum
GGTGTGGGGAAATTACATGGGAAATGAAGCAGCATAGGATACCCATCAACAACGTTTGTCTTGCTGTCCACACATTCAATAGAAGTCGCTGGGTAAATCGTATTTGTTGCCACATGTGGGTTGACAGGGTTTGAAAATTTGGCCAAAGCGAACTGAACTCCTTGTGGAGTTCAGTTCGCTTTACAGCTGTCTTTAGACCAGGCTCGAAAGAGCTGATCTCCATAATCTGGTGCGATCAGTTTGCCGCACATTGCACTGATGCGGCATACCCAGCATCACTAGCAGCGACGTCGAAAACCATCGTTCACGGAGCCTTTCTTATGGAAGCTATGATCCCGCATTCCTTTCGCTCAGCGACGGCACCCGGAGGAAAATCAAGTTTGCTCTCAAGCAGCAGCAATGAACGTGATCGAATACTCAATTCTCGATTTGCTTTACCTCGGATAGCTCCAATCGTGACCCCCACCCACGTTCACACGTGTTCGCGTTACAGACCACGTTTCATCGGATTCTGCCAACTCCTGGCGAGCGTCTCCCACGTTTCAGTTTTCAGTTGAGGTATATAAAATTACTATCCAAGAGGTGAACACTAATAACCATTCCAGGGGTCAGCAAGGTTGCGTGCATCCCACCTACCTAGGTGAGTGGTGCTGAGCATCTATCTGAATGAACCAGTGCTGGACATCGGAGTCGAGATGTTGCAGAATGTGGGCCGTTTCCTCTCGCGCAGTGTTCGGTGTCGCCTACATGGAGCTCCTGCTGCTCATTGCTACGTTAGCTGCTGCGTCTGCCATTTCGTTGTGCACCCGCAAATGGTGGGTCCAGCTGCGTATTCCGAGCTCCAGTGCCAGTCGACGTGCCCGCCGATTTAGTCGCTCAAGGTGGGCGGCTTTGGGGAGTCGATGCTCGCGAATCTGGTGTAAGATGAGTTGGCTGTCTCCCACGACGTGAAGTGGCTCAATGCGGTGAGAGACCGCATGCTGAATACCACGCACCAGCTCCCAGTACTCCGCCACATTGTTGGTGGTCGTCACCGCTCGATAGGACATGCAAGCGGACCACGCGAGCTCTGCCTGTCGAAGGCGAGAGTTGACGTCTCCCAGATCCGCATGATGTCGAAGTGAATTATTGAGAAAATCTGATTGGTCAAAAATAAAGAATGCCTCTAAACAATTTAATGTGAGCCACACTAATTATGGCGATTTGTGAAATTGCACTTTTGCTCCACTATTTTCTCAAAAACGAAAATGAGCAGCAGCGAGAAGAAGCGAGTGCTGGAGGAAGACGAGTATGTGGAGCAGCTGGAGCAGATCATCGAGCGCGACTTCTTCCCGGACCTCCCGGCGCTGAGGAAGCAGCAGGCGGTACGACGCACGCGGTAGCGTATTGCGCTATTCATCCGCCGCAAAAGAGAGGTCGTTCACCTTCGTTTCTTTGATGGCGTTCTGTTTGTAGCTACTCAATGGCGGAAGCGGCGCTGCTGATCCGCAGCTCACAGCGACGACACTTCGCGGAACAGGAGCTCGCGTGGCGACACGAGGCAGTGGTTCAGCGCGCAGCAGACACGAGTTGTCCAGCTGGGACCACCCCACACCGACTCGTCACGACGAGCTTGCCGTGTACGAGCAACGACAGCAGATTGAAGACAAAGAACCTAGCGAACATGATGAAAGCACCAGCACCGAGATGACGCTCAATCGCTTTGTGGTATGGATTCCTCAAATTACTTTCCGCGGAGGCAGAAATGTATGAGCTGATATGTATTGTGAACACCTGTAGGCAACCCACACATCCGAGGACAACGAGTCGTTCAATGTGCTGCAGGAGAAGACCGTGGAAGAGCACAAGAAGCGCTACCACTGGGCGTATGACGTGGATGAAGCGAGAGGTGACCCGAAACTGCACCTGCTCTCGGACGGCACGTGGATCTCGAAAGAGCAGCGGCGCATCGTGGACGAGGTGTGCGCACCAAAAGGTGAGTATAGCATTTCTCCTCCTGGTATTCTCTCGTGTTGATAAAATGGTAGAGCATGATTGACCTGTGCTCCTGTGCTGCTGCTACAGGACTGACTGATAATCGCCCCAGTGCGCCAGAGACGTGGAAGTTTCGCGCTCGGAACCCGCTGCTGTTTCCTCCAGACTTGAAAGAGACCCGCGATATCTGTCAGGTACCAGTACTCTTCAGATCTGTTTGTGTTGTTGTTGTCGTTGATACATCCTCAACTATTCTAATATTGTGTGATATTTCCTGTGTTAATTATATAGATCAAACCGAGCG
Source organism: Globisporangium emineosum (assembly GCA_023334195.1). Taxonomy (NCBI): domain Eukaryota; phylum Oomycota; class Peronosporomycetes; order Pythiales; family Pythiaceae; genus Globisporangium; species Globisporangium emineosum. The sequence continues at coordinate 2,279 of JAASGK010000869.1, forward strand.
CTACGGATCAGTTATTGCTCGAGAATGGTGCAAATACTCGCTTGGGACGACCCCCAAAGCCCCAAAAGATAATAGTCTACGCCAACTCGAGGTTCCCTGCAACTGAAGACAAAAATGTAAAGATGCGATTCTTTTTGTGTGGATGTGGTTGTGTGTGGAGCTAATCATTGCGGACGTTTCCTATTTGTAGGACAAGAAAGCATCAGCAAGGGCCCAGGAGGACTTCAGTTTGGTGCAGATGACGCCGTCGATCGTACCTGGAGTAGACGCGAGTCCACTCATGACCTGGGGAGATATTGAAGGAACTCCGATGGTGCTCGATGCTCGAGCCACACCAGGTATGATTCATCCGGACAACTGTGTTGCTGGCGATATGCGTGTGAGCATCTGCTCATTTGACTATCTGTTATTCTTGTTTACTACTACAGAGCGGATTCTCAGCGGGCCGTCTTTCGAAGTCAAGGAGACCTCGAAACGCGAGAAACTCGCAAACCGCCTTGAAGCCCAGACGGTAAGCAACTTAACATCACTAGCCACATTCACACGATTCAAATCGTTATCATAACATCAATTTTGTTTTTGTTTATTCCAAATGAGAAGCGGCTTCGCAAAGCAAACTCCAAGAAGAAAGTGTCGACGCCCCTGCACTCTGCACTAGGAAAACGACCATTTGGTGAGTTGCCGCCATCATCAGCCACAACCGGACCTCGAAGCATCCACGAACGCCTCACGAGCATCCGCACTCCGTTTGGCGGCGACTCGGAGCTGCGCGCCAGCTACTCGACACCTCTGCGGCCACCTCGCCATGATCACTCTCCTCAGTCATCGGCTGTTGCAGCAAAGTCACGGAAAACAAAGTAATTTCGGAACGGTGCTTGTCTTTTTATACCTCGCTCTCTGTCTGTCTGCCTGTCTGAGTGCAATGACACGCATGCACGCACGCGCGTCTCCTATATTTACTTACGCGATATAGTTGCTCTCAAACAGATTCGAAAGCGCGTTATGGTGGAGCTCGACCGAGCATTTCAAAGGCGCTGCGTGACTCGTGAGCACATTTGCATTTCGGTTGGCTGACAAAGTAAGCCCCCAGCCAATCTCTCACGAGATCACTGAGGTTCAAGGAGCCTCAGGTACCGAATATCAATGGCGGCAACAGCAACAAATGCAGACGAAGGACTCTATAAACTCGTGGTTATCGGTGGTGGACCCGCGGGCATTGGTGTGTTAATTCGCGCAGCACGCACGGGATACTTGCCACGATTGCTCAACCCACAGCTCCACGGTACTCACAGAGACTCGGAGCTGAGCGAGCGCTGCGGGTTCAAGCAGAAAGGTGTCGCGATCCTCCACGACGGCGATGCGGGCACTTTCGGGTCGGGATCTCTGGGCAACTACCAGATCAACTCCAACACTTTTGCCAAGAGTTTGCTCAGCAGCGTGCTCGACGAGAAGCCCGAGCTCGACCCTCCCGAGAGCATCAAGAACACGTTTCTCGAGCACGCGCGCGAGCACGAGAGCACCCAGCGACTGGAGCAAATCGGACTCGCGCCAGCGTGTCTCGTGGAAATGGGCAAGTTTCTCAAATACGTCGGCGGCTGCGTGCTCAAGGAGCTGGAGCAGCATTCAGATATCAGCAGGTGCATTTTGAACACCAGCGCGACCAAGTTTGACGTGCTCGAGAGCGGCGTCATCCGCATTGAGGCGCAGCACATGGGCGAGACGCTCGTGCTGCACACCGAGCACTTGGCATTGGCGATGGGCGGTCGACAGGAGTTGCCGCCTCTGGATAATCCGACGCTGATGGCGAAAATGTTCACGTCCGAGACGTGTCTGCGAGACGACGGGTTTGCCCAATTGAAAGAGCATTTGCTGCACGCGCCGGAGAGGAAAGTGTGCATCATCGGCGGCTCGCACAGCTCATTCTCGGTCGCGTGGATGCTGCTCAACAAATTCCACACCAAGGACAGCAGTGGTAGTAGTAATACTGGAGCCAAGGCCAAGGTGAACAACCAAAGTCAAGCCCAGGTCCAGGTTCAGCCACTCGTGATACCAGCAGCCACAGCAAGCACCACCGCTCTAACCAAAGAGGAACCTGAACCAGTCACCACCAGCTCACCAAACCCAGCCGCTGAGTCCCCGACAAAGAGCGCTCTACCGCTCTTAAAGGAGCTGGCGATCAGTCCCGTCAGCCCCACTGAGCTACCAGCCTCAGTATCCACATCAACAACAACTCCAGTAATATCAGTATCGAAGTGTAACAGTGCCAAGAAGCCAAAGCAAACCGATCCGTTCGCGATCTTCAAGCCCAAGGACATCACGATCCTGCACCGCACGCCGATCCGGTGCTACTACGCGTCCAAGAAAGAAGCCGAGAGCGATGGCGCCGACGGCAGCCGCGTCGATCGCACGGGCTGCGTCAACACTTTCACAGGACTGCGCGAGGACTCGAAGGCACTATTCAAGGACGTCAAGGCTGGCAAGGAGACCCGCGTGCGGCTCTTCCAAGTGAACCAGAACGGGTGCCAGAACCTCACGGCCAAGGCCTACGAGTCGGCGTGTGCGATCGTGTGGAGCTGCGGCTACAAGACGCGCATGATCCCAGGTTTTGATGCTGTGGGCAAGCAAATCCAGTTTTACGAGGAGAACGGCGTGGTCAAGTTGGACCTGAACGCCAGGCTGCAAGTCCAGGTCAACAAGCCTACGCAGGTGGAGCCAGTTGCAAATGTGCTCGGACTGGGACTCGGCTTCAGTTTGCGCTCGGCGGTGGACGAAATGGGCACCGAGACGAGAGCGGATGGCGTGACGGTGTACCATCGGCGAGGCGCGTCGCTCGTGCTCGCAGCGCTCTTTGGGGCCGAGGTGTTTGGCTCGGAGGCCACGAGCTTTGAGGAAATGGTCGAGAAGGTGCGGTGGATTGAGAGATGAACTTGCTTAGGGCGGCCTATCCGATGAGTGTCTGTGAGAGGGTTCTAACGTCTTCGTTTGTTTTGCATTAGAATGACAAGAAGAAGCGCGATTCCCAGACTGCAAAGAGCGACACAACACCCACAGCAGCAGCAGCGAAAGGCGAGCAGCCGGTAATAGCGGCAGTGGTTGGTCATACGCTTGGCGACAAACTCAAGAGGTGGGTGACTGACCTACCTCACTATCTTCACTATTGCAAATGAGCGAACCTTACCAACTCTGTAGCTTCTTCTCGCCCCCTTTTGCGCAGTAGACTCAGTAGCAAAACAGTTATTGGTCCTCATGGTGGCTCGCATCACACTTCTCCAGCCAAGTGCTCCGCACCATCGATTAGTAGCAGCAGTGCAACGCCGACCAAAATCACGCTGACGCTTCACACTGTGAGTGGCTGCACGCTTTGCACTCTGGTCATGCCTTGCGCAGTCATTTACTAATCGGAAACTGCTGTAAGCAGCCAACCAAGCTCTCTTCGGCAGCGTCAACGCCAACGCGACGGGTGTCCAACACAAAGCCTCTTGGCGGTGGTACTGGCGGCGGCGGCGTCCACACGAACAACCACGAGCAGCTCTCACATGCGCAACATCCGCCGACGAACCCGCCCGTGAAGCTGCTCATGGAGCGACGGCGCACCGCCGACGCGCTGCTGGCGTCGTCCACAACAACAACGCCAGCTGCCTCTCAGTGATGTCCACCAGCAGCTATGAATCCCAAGAGCAGTATCGCAGGCAGCAGTGCGGTTGCTGCAGTCGCGGCATCTGGTGAGCACCTGCGCGAGCAATAGCAATGAGCTCATGGAGTGTTAGCATCACATGGACGCTGGCTTTCTTTCCATTGCCGTTAATAGAAAACCAGGATCAATGAACACAGAGAGAGGTGGAGCTCTTATTACCCAATAGATGCGCACGAGCGGTCGCGGGCTTTCGCGCCGGACGGACGCGCGAAAGAAAGAACACGAAGAGAGCGCAAGTGGACGACATTCATGTGTCATGCACAACACAAGGGCAAAGCAAGCACCAACTTTCGCAACCAAAACTTAATGCGTCGATCAGAGCCATCTCTCTTGCTTTGTTATTGCGTCGCAACTGCTCATCTGATTAACTTCCACACGATCTTCCATGGTTTCTTTCGATTTGACCTAAAGATTGAACCCACCATGCTACTGGTACCGTAAACACCAAATGTTTTCACCCATATTGTTCTTCAACCGAGGAAAGGGGCATCCCTGTTTAGACCTCCAGCAAAAAGACGCCGGCAGAGCAAATTTTTAGAACCACCGAGGCAAAATATGTGCAGAAAAAGTGCGAAAGCTGCCGAAAATCACCCTTAAGGAAAATTGACTGTGCGACGGACGCCACCGGAGATATTTAGTGAATTCGCCTTGGCAGGGAAACATCGGACACACCGCCCATTTTTTTTAAAACAATAAGTTTACCAGGGAATACTTCATTTAGAAGTACTGCTGTTGGGCAGAAGAAGTCGCTCTGATCCACTGTATATCATTATTAAAATGTGAGTTGTATTGATAAACCATCCTCAGCAGTGTGCCGCGTCTCGCACAATACAATTTGCTATGCTTCACACTGTATTCGCGTACTCAGCTCTTTGTAGTCATACGGAGTGCACCCATTCGATGTCTTCGCTCACAAATTACATTGGCTCCCTACTAATTGTTTGCATGCTGATGGCAAACCTCTCGTCTATATACTGGCTCATAAGACTCGTATTAGACTGTGCTCGATGGAATAGCGATTACGATAATGTCATCTACATTTACCGTACATTGTGAATGCTACGACACTTCGATTATCGCAATCAGCAACTTCAACTGAAGTCATTTACATGTAAAAAATCTGGCTTGAAAGAACAACCAGGTTATTTTTGATAACGTAGTGCGCACTACATCATAGCACTAATGTCCATTGAATACGGCCTTAGTATCTCATGGCATTAACCTTGTGACGATTCACAGCTAGAACTTGTTACCTTGTCGTGCAAAATTGTTAGGTGGCCTGGCTTAAAACCTACACCCGAATCTCCCCGCCGCGTAACGTGTACTACCAGATTTCAAGATCAAATAAACCGAGTTGTCCCAAATGTTGCAAGGCTTGCAAGTATTCTTTACTTTTAACACATGAAGTGATAGCAAACGCTTTGTGAGTGTAGTAAAGTATATAGTGAGTGCACTTGGATATTCTTGTAATTGGTACGTAGAATGACTGTGTACTGTTATAAATCTTCAGGAATCGAGCATTCCTCACCCAAAAGCAGAGCAAACACCGCCGCTGACAAGGTTGAACATGTTCGACAAATTAAGTCTATTGTACCATACGTCACGGAGGGATTACAAGCATTTTTTTCTAGCGAGATCCACCGATGCAAACGTGTCATTCAGTATTTGCTCAACATGATCTGTAACTCGTCTCCCAAATCCTTTGAAGTATACATAAGTATTGTATAGTATGGTTTTGGAGTTGTATACATATATACGTAAAACACTGTGTATCCGCTTAAGTTCAATATTATGGCACTGTGATTGGCCAGTTCTCCGGATTTGAAGTAGATCCACGGTAGGAATATCAGTCATGTTAACTATAGTTTGACTTGGAGTCTGCCGCCAGAGATTTTTTCGGTAAACTGCCTTGGCACAAAAACTTCGTTCAGTCGATGCCACCCCTCCTCTTTGTTTACCATCACGTATTTTGTGGTGCAAACCTTTGTGGATTTCGGTTCTGGACTGAAGAGCAAGGGAGATGGGTGATATATCAGTCTCAGACGAAGAAGGCAAAGCAAAGCAAGCACGGTGCCTTGAAAGCAAAATGAGCCAAGCGCGCTTGCCTTTGTGTGTGCGTGTGTGTGTTGTTATTACTGGCCACATGCTCATATTCATTCCCCCATACACACGCACGCCTGTGTTGTTATGGCGCGACTGGCCACCATTGGTTCTTTGAAACTTTAGAAGGAAATCCGCGCCAACCAACTCGCTCACAATCGAAAAAGAAGGAAACCACCCCATCAAGCAAGGGGCTCTCTATAGAAATTTGTATTGGGCTCGGGTTTGTTTTGCCTGTTGTCGTGTGTGTGAACCCAGGTCAGCGGAAGAGACGAAGAACAGTGCCAGAGAGAGAGAGCCGTCCGCCTTCTCGTTCTCTCTCACGCGCCGTCATTTCCCATCGGTCGCGCTTGCAGAAAGCTCACTGAGTGATCCTCCCCATCCGTCCAAATAGGCTCAATGATGAAGCGCCGGTCGATGTGTGGGAAAGCGCGCAACAGCAACTCCCTGGACAAGACGAGCTTTCGCCTCAGCAGCAGCAGCGCCAGTGCCAGTCGCAGCGGTGCAGCAACGGAGCTCGCGGTCGAGCCCAAGGCGCTCGAGACGCCCACAGGCTCCTCCTCCTTGTTGTCTTCTTCGTTGGCTCCAAGTACCGGTAGTAGTAGCACTGCTTCGGTGGGGATGACCAAGCTCTCGGAGGCCAACCCGCGCTCGGGCGCGTCACGCCCGATCCGCTTGCTGCAAGAGAACATGATGATGGAGCTCTTCCAGGAGCAGCTGCGCCAGCCCAGTCCCGTCCGACAAAACAGTCGCAGCCGCCGTGCCACCATCGCGACCGCCACCGTCCCTTCCACTTCTTCTACCAACAGTAACAACATCAGCACGAACCGCGCGTCGATCACAGGCGGCACGCCGCGTCCGACAATCATTTTGTACGAGCCCTCGGTGCCGGGCGGACTCGACTTGGCCACGGCCGTGCGAGCAGAGCTTGAAGCGTTCCGTGCGGCCACGACTGCGAACACTGCGGCTGCCGTGCAAGCCAGTCAAGAGCAGCAGCGCGTGGATCTGTCCACTTCAAGAACCAGCAGCGCAGTGCCTGCTGTGTCTGTTGCGGTAGTCGACACGGCGACCACGTCCGCAGCTGTGATGGAGGGCTTCGACACCTCGCAGCAGCGCGAGTGCCATATCTGTTTTGACAAGATGGACGCGCTGCAGGCGCACGTGTGTGTCTCGTGCAGCGGCTCGTTCTGCTCGACGTGCATGCAGTGGTACGTGGAGTTCAAGATCCTGGACGGCGAAGTGTCGCGCAAGAAGCTTGTATGTCCCGCACCGCAGTGCGTGCGTCCACTTCCAGAGGACCTCATCGAAGCGTTCGCGTCCCAGGATACATTTGCCAAGTACCAGTCGTTCCTCAAGAACCAGAAGACCGGCGTGCGCTTCTGCCCTCGCGCCGGTTGCTGCGCGGTCATCGACGAGCCGCTCTTCTGTCGCGACCGCAAAGTCAAATGCACCGAGTGCGAGACCGAGACGTGCATGCGCTGCGGAGGTGACTACCACAGAACGCGACTGTGCCGACGCGTCGACAAGCGCTACGGCAAGTGGAAACGTAACCACAACGTGCGCGCGTGTCCGAACTGCAAGTCGGACATTGAGAAGCAAGGCGGCTGCGCGCACATGAAGTGCTTCCAGTGCGACCAGGAGTTTTGCTGGTCGTGCCTACGCTCCTGGGACGACCACGACGAGACGCTCTGCATCCCACTGGCGTTCTACCACTCGAAGAGCCGCAAGTACGGGTGCTGGGCGCCGCTGCGCTTCGTGACCAAGAGCGTGGTGCTGAGCGTCGCAAGCGTCGTGGTCGTCGCTGGCGCCGGGGTCGCGGTCGTCGTGCTGCCGCCGTTGCTCGGCTACCACCTCATACGCGACTCGTATCGGCGGAACAAGCACCTGCGCCGCGGCTCGTACGTGATGCACACGTCGGAGGCCGTGCCACAGCATTGATTACCCTATTAGTGACGCTAATGTGAAGATCGATCGTCGACGATACAGAGACAATGTGAGAGGTGGACAGAGGACGGCGGTTGGGCAGCTTGAGCGATGGCTCAGAGCTGTGAGCTGCAATGTGATTGTGGACAAATTTGTGTGCATATCTATCATGTGTATGTTTGAATGTGAGTTTGTGTGTCATATCCACCTAAAGTAATAAAATACATAGATGAGAACGATTGCATAGCGACACCCAATTGGATGACCCACGAAAGGCAATGATACAAGATCGCTGTGGGCCTCACTCAAACAGAGATAGGTGACTTGGGACTGTGACTTGGCTGAAAGACTGGCTGGATTGCTGCGATGGAGGGATCGCAGGGCTGCATTGAAGGACGCTGAGCTGAGCGAGCGAGCGAATGAATGGGGGTGGAACAACATTATCAATATATCTTTCATTTCTGCTTCTTCTTTCTTCCATTTCGACACCATCATCTTCGTCGCTTTCTCTCCATCGCCTGGTCCTGCGCTCGTTCTCCTTCTTCTGGGTCCCGAATCACACGACAAAACGCTTTTCAGCACAAACGCACACACACACCAAACGCCAAGGAGCTGATGTCTGGACGGTACTGCTTTTGTTCACTACTGACGACGGGGAGAACAGCAAGCGAACGCGCACGATCTCAAGAAAAGAGAAGAGAGCTGGATTACTTCTCCCATACTACGATCTAAGCCTTCTGGAAGACTTCAGCGGCGGTCTTGATCGAGTCAATTTGAGCTGTTAACCACATAAACGACACACATACTCATAAGCACATGACCGCATTCACAAACGAACAAACACATACATAGCGAGCACAGCGAGTAACGCCCTCCCTCATAGAAAGATAGAGAACTCAATAACGTACCGCGCTTGCCACGTTCACCGTCCGCCCACTTGAAACCGGCGAAGTTGACCTCCGATCGCGCGACGAGCTTGGTCTTGACTGGCTCCTTGAGCGATTCGCGGAGCACGGCCGCCGACTTGTTGACGTACTGCAGGTACGAGAGGCCGGCCACGCGCCACAACGAGGTTCCCTTTCCGCTCATGCTTGCTTGCTTAAAGGCTTGCTGCTTTACTTGCTCGTTCTTTAAAGTGGGCGGCGCTTGTTTGTTTGGTTCACAAAGGAGGCACGCGCTTTCCCCCTATTTGTTCCCGTCCCCACAATTCACGCAATTCATTTACTGAAAATGAATTGACGTCAATTCAAGAGCGGAAATTGAATCGATGGGTTTGAATTGCTCGTTACCGGGTTGTATTTAACTTCCAATGGAGCACCCTCTTTTTGAAAATATTGCTGCAATTTTACGTAAATTACTGATACGTGTGGTTGAAGGCGTGATGTGATTGGTTAATCTCATCTAGGGTTGACGTCATCTCATATTAGATTGCCCAAACTTAAACAAAGTATGCTCATTGAAACCTCTTCAATCGTGAAGTGTTTCTAATTTAAGCCTGAACAAAGTAAGGATGTGTTGGATTGTGCTCATTTTTAGCAGTATCAAGCAGGTTATACATGTATATTTTCTTCACAAAACGTAAAAAGTACCTCTTATTGAAACCTTGACCGCCAAAACGAAGAGCTCTTTTGTTTGACAACGGAGCTCTTCGTTTTGGCGGTCAGGTCAGTCTCTTTGGGTATTGGTGGTGTGTGTGCTTCATTCGCCCATTCGCCCGACTTGAAGCAGCAAGAACTTATGGTGCGTGTCGTCGGCCTCTCTCCTGCGGCGAGCGCGGGCGTGAGCGTGCTGCTGGTCGCCACCGTCGCGCTCGGCGTGGTCTACTACCTCGCGCAGCAGCAGCGTGACGCCGACACTCAGCAGCGCAAGCAGCTCAAGGACGCGGGTTTGTCGCCAACAAAGGCCAAGAAGAAGGGCAACAACCGACCCGGCAGCAACGGCAACGGCAAGCTTTCGCCAAAGAAGAAGAGCGCGTCTGCTACCAATGGCGTGGTGAAGAAAGCGAAGGACAAGAAGCCAGAGCCTGTACCTGTGCGTATCTTGTACGGATCCCAGACCGGCACCTCCAAGAGTAAGTTTGATTTTTGTTTGTTGCAAGTTGCACGGCAATGCGCAGTCTATTTGAGTGGCTGTTGTTAATGACTGCTTTCGTGACTGAATTGTGTAGGAATGGCGGAGGAGCTGGAGAAGAAGATCTTTGCGCTCAACATCGCGGGCTTCCACTTCCAGACCAGCATCGTGAACATGAAGGACTACGACCAGGACAACCTGGAGCACGAGACGATCGTGATCGCGATCATGTCGACGTGGACAGAAGGCGCTCCTCCGCAGAACGCGCGCCTCTTCTGCAGCTGGATCAACGATATGGCGCTGGACTTTCGTGTCTCTAAGCAGTGGCTGGAGAAGATCCCGCATGCGGTGTTTGGTCTCGGCAACGCTGAGTACGATGAATATTATGGGACCGCTGCGAAGAACCTCGACAGTGAACTGAGCGAGCTCGGCTCGCCAGTGCTCTGTCCGATTGGACTGGGCGACGACAACGTCGACCAGTTCCACCAGTTCGAGCAGTGGGCCGACAACCTGATCGCTGCGATGTGCGAGTTCAGCTCGGAGAAGGAGGTGAAGAAGAGCGCGGCGGAGCAGACGCCTGCGGAGAAGAAAGAGTGGCTCTCGCAGAAGGAGTTCCGTCGCCAGAAGAAGGCGAAGCAGCAGCAGCTGGAAGTGGAGAACGGCGAGGCGGTGGAGCTTAACGAGGAGGATTTCATGAACGAGAAGGTGCTGACTGGCGAGTTTTCCGATGACGACGAAGACGACGATGATGCGAAGAACAACAACGACGACGATGGCGGGATGGTGGACGTGGAAGATATTGGCAAGTCGATGAAGGAGTCGGAAGCCGCGAACCTTTCGCGCGAAATGGTGACCCCAATGCAGCGCAAGGCGCTTCTGAAGGAAGGTTACAAGATCATCGGTACGCACAGCGCTGTGAAGCTCTGCCGCTGGACCAAGCACCAGCTGCGCGGACGCGGTGGGTGCTACAAGCACACGTTCTACGGCATCACGAGCTACCAGTGCATGGAGACGACGCCGAGTCTCGCGTGCGCGAACAAGTGCGTGTTCTGCTGGCGCCACCACAAGAACCCAGTGGGCCGCGTGTGGCGCTGGAAGACCGACGAGGCCGAGGTGCTCGTGAACGGCTCGATCGAGCGCCACCAGAACATGATCAAGGAGCTCAAGGGTCTGCCGGGTCTGATCAAGGCCCGCTGGGAAGAAGCGTTCACGGTGCGCCACTGCGCGCTGTCGTTGGTCGGCGAGCCCATCATGTACCCGCACATCAACGAGTTCTGCCGTGAGCTGCACAAGCGCCACATCTCGTCGTTCCTGGTCACGAACGCGCAGTTCCCTGAAAAGATCGCTGCGCTGGAGCCAATCACGCAGTTGTACGTGAGTGTCGATGCCGCCACCAAGGAAGCCCTCCAGGCTGTGGATCGTCCTCTGTTCAAGGACTTCTGGGAACGCTTCCTCGCGTGTCTCGAGGAGCTCAAGCGCAAGGGCCAGCGCACGGTGTACCGCATGACGCTCGTCAAGTCGTACAACATGGACGAGCTGGACAACTACGCCGAGCTGATCCGCATCGGCCAGCCGGACTTCATCGAGATCAAGGCCGTGACGTACTGCGGCAAGTCGGACGGCTCGGACCTCACGATGAAGAACGTGCCGTGGCACGACGAGGTGCGCGACTTCGGCACTGCGCTGTGCGAACGCGTGAGCGGCTCGTACGGCCTCGCGGCTGAGCACGCGCACTCGACGTGCGTGCTCCTGGCGAAGAAGAAGTTCTGCATCGAGGGCCAATGGCACACGTGGATCGACTACGAGAAGTTCCACGAGCTCATCGAGAAGTACCACGAGGACGGCAGCACGTTCACGGCGGACGACTACATGGCCCCCACACCGACGTGGGCGGTCTACGACGCCGAGGAGCGCGGCTTCGACCCGATCGAAACCCGCTTCCGCCGCACCAAGGACGGCAAAGTGGTCGAGTTTGCCTACGAAGCGACCGACTCGGGCTGCGGTTAACTGGTAAGCAGAGGCCAAGGATTCTGTCATGGTCATCTAGTCAAAATATACTCCATCACCCTCTCTCCTCAGTCTGTGACTGCAAAAATGCATTGATCAGTATCCACACGAAATATTCCAGCGGGATGCTTCCTTTTTTTGGTCCCAATCACATCTTCTCAATGCAATTGTGTCCATCTGAGGACGACGGAAAGAGGGGTATACATTCGCGACAGCGGCTGACACAGAGCGAGTGAAGTGACCACAAGAGCCTGGAAGTACTGAGATTGGGCCACGTCTTACGCGGAGAGCGACCACAGGTCACCTGTGATTATTTGCTGCGATGTGGTCGTCGAAGATGCGCTTGGCTCCTGCAATGCGTGGGAGGTTTTCTCGATGGAGTTATAGAAAGGATGGCAAAACGAGAATGGAGCATTCGATCTCGTCAATTGATGCTTGCGGTCAAACTACTCAAGTTTCCTCCGATCGTTGGACTACCGTACTTTGAAAGCACAAGTGAGTATGAAGGTTGGATCGTAGTTGCCTTCGTGCAAACAATGATTTCGGCGACGCTGCTCATCGAGTGTATCAAAGTGTTCGCGCTGGCACTTCTGGAGATCAAATCAGCCCCAAGGCGAACTCCTGAGTTGGCCAGTAGTGGCTACTTTGGCCAGGGGAAGGCCGCGCATTGACACGCGGCGGCGGCGACGAAATTTCAACGGTTGTCACGTTTCAAAGTTGCGAATCAAAGTGATCCCAAGGCCCCCCTTTCACAAATTTTCAAACCCTGTCAACCCACATGTGGCAACAAATACGATTTACCCAGCGACTTCTATTGAATGTGTGGACAGCAAGACAAACGTTGTTGATGGGTATCCTATGCTGCTTCATTTCCCATGTAATTTCCCCACACC
>JAASGK010000870.1:0-14949 GCA_023334195.1 Globisporangium emineosum
TATGGTTTGCAGCACGATCTCGATCACTTCTTGAACAAGGAAGATGGTGCGGAAGTGCGGTCCGCCGAGGCCGAAGAGCCCCGTGTGGCCAAAGAGCCACTTGCGCCAGCAGAACGTCTTGCAACTCAGTGACGCGGTGCAGTATTTCGAGAACCCCATCTTGGATTGCAGCCGGATCGCGATGTTCGAGCTCGAGATTTTCGACGAGAACGACGACTCAAACACCAGTTTCCGGTAGAGGAGCGAGTAGAAGAGCATCTGGAGCACGCAGATGCCATGCGGCAGCGCGAACACGCCGTGCGCATACGCGATCCAGGTGTAGTCTGCGAGCGTGAGCTTCAGCGCATATCGCCGCAGGTTCGAGCCGATGCTCAATGGCATGATATACAAGTACAAGTACGCGGCCGCCGAGAAATACGCCGCGCACACCGAGTGCAGGAGCAGGATCCCGAGCCAGCACAAGGTGAATACGCGTCGTGAACACCGGACGTGGAACTCCTCGGCCTCGGATCTCGCTCGGGCTAGCGACACGCGCCTCGACACGCGTCTTGTGATGGATCCTTTCAGATGGTCCATGAAGCTTTGCCGCGTGCTCTTTCGAGACGTCGAGGTCCTGGAGGCCAAGTCCAGCTCAACCACCTTGGACTTGCGCATCGTAGGCTAGCTGGACAGCTGGCTCTTGTGGACGGGTGTAGCAGGATTGCAGAGGCGCTTGGTGGCTTGGGATGGATAGATGGTGCGGAAGACGAAAGCGTCGTACACACTGTTCTGTGTGTTGAAAGCCGAGGCGGCGGTGCTTCGATGACGACGAGGAACAATGAAACCACTGTGAACTAATAGCCAATCGGGGCTTGCTATAGTCTTCTTCATACACAGCGGTTCTGGTCGCGCCTCGGAATAGAAAGGAGCTGGATTCGAGGAAACAAGCGTTTGACGTAGGTACGCACCACACCCGTGCCATCTCATGTGAGAGGGTTGCAGAGATCTGTGCCACCACTCGCTCTCTTGAAGTTGACTAACATTATCTGACCGAACGGCGAATAACCTCATTCCTCTCTGCCCTTCGCAGCTCTTCACGAAAGGTGGCTTTTCATCTGCGGTGGCTTTAGCTGAACGTCTGCCTCTTGAGTCTGAATGTGATTCTGTTGTCTCTTGGCTCGCTGCTCGCGGTTGCGGGCTTTCATTTCGCGAACTTCCATCGCTGTCAGCTGCCGCAGCTCTTTCGCCAAGTTGATCTGCTTCCGCTTTTGCACCTGGTGCTGCATGTGGTGAAAATAGCGACTCGATTGGGAGCGCAGCAGCGATTCCTTCGTTGTTGTTGTCCCAGATGCGTGTCTCTGCTTCTCATTCAACACCGTGACCTGGCGCTGGAGCTGGGCGATCTCGTGCCTGTCAAAGTCCTCTTTCTGTTTGAAATGCCCCACCTCACTCATCAATTGCTGCAATTGTAGGCGTTGCTTCAGAATCTTCTTCTCGAGTTTCTTCTCACGATGACGCAGCGCGCTGTTTTCATCCTCCACATGCTGGATCTGCGCTTCCACTTTCGCAAACTGGTCTAACTGGAATGTCAGCTTCGCGTTCGCCTTTTCACGAGCAGCTAGCTCGAATTGCTGCTCTTCTCGTTCGTGGGCGAAAGCATCCAGGCGAGCCACCATTTTCGACAATTGCGCTTCCAGCCGCTTGTTTTCCGCGACCAGCGTCTGCTGGTCTCCGAGCCGGATGCTAAAGTCTTCGCGACTGTGCGATTGCTGCTGTAGTTGGCTATGGAGCTCTTTGTTCTCTCTGTTCAAGCGGTCGATTTCCGATTGCGCGTTGTCGTTCGCTCGCACTTGGTGGCTCAGCCTCTCTTGGACGCGAATTCTGTGCATCGCAGACCCAATGATTGGAGACACTCGCTTCAATAGCTCTTGTTTGTGGATATCCAGCTGCTGCGACCTAGTCCCCATTCGAGCTGTGCAGATTGCGAGGAGCTCGCCTCCACTGGCATGTGGCGAGAACACTCGGAGGCGCAACAAATTGTCCATCTCTAGAGTTGACGTCGCAAACTCAGCAGGGTCTCCTTCCTCGGTGCGCGCATCAGCGAAAGGATGGCTTGGCTCAACTCCAGCACGCGAGCCAGAAAGCATGACCTGGAACACAGCACGCTCGCACCGAAGTAGCTTCTTCAAGTAATCTGTCGCGAGACTGCTCAATACGCGCTCGCTTTCAGCCCCGCTGAGCGCTGACTGGAACTCAAGAAACCCGGCCATGTCGACAACATTTCTCTCCAACTGATTGGTTTTCGCGACCAAAGTTGTTCCTTGCTGCGTGATCGCTTGGAGCTCAGACGCTTCTTCTTGGAGTTTTGTCATCCTGCAAAGCTGAGAGAGTTGTCGTCGGACACTCCTAGCGATCTGGGGCAAGTAAATGCGCTCGTCATCAGCATCAAACACCTCATCCAAGTGCGAACCTATGATCACCAGGCAGTAGCAAACTGTTTGTCCGCTGATTTCCGGTAGACAGATCAGCCGGAATTGCTCTCCGCTTTGGCTCGGAGCACTGGGATCGACACCTTTAAGGACTTCCAGTTCGGACGTGCTTCTCGTCTTGTGTCCCAATTTCATCAATTCGCTGATCCAAGGCGCGATCTCCACATCATCGTTGTTTGAACTCGCACGAGCCTGATGCTCCGCATCGATGTCTTCGGAGCAAATCAACTGGCAGTCGTGGACACTCTGTCTGTTTCTCTTCGTGTGACAAGCCCAGAGCCTCTTAACCTCTTGCCGAAGAATCTTCGCGAGTGCTCTCAGATCGTTCGCTTCTTGCAGCTTGAGCAGCAGACTGGCTATACCACGAAGCAACTTCTCTCTCTTCATTCTCATGGCCTTAGCTTCGTCCTCGCTATCGCCATCACCTTCATCCCCAGCACCAAAATTGCTTAACACTTCACTCTCCAAAGGACTTCGAGCGCTCACGTCGTTGGCATCGAGAGTGAACCGAGTCTTTGTCTCGTGGCTTCTGTGGTCTGAGAATAAAGCTGCGCTCGCAAGTCCAACACTCGGCGGGGCGATACCGAGATTTGCAGAATACACATTCTCCATTGATGGAGGGCGAGAGTTTGCGATAGTAGAGACTCCAGTGTGTCGCGGCGCGTGCTTCTTCATCACTTTCCGATGAACAGCACGCCCGACACAATAAACAGCTGGAGAAAACCAACTCAAGAACTCTTGCACCGCCTCCTTCTCGCCTTCGTCAAGCGGTTGCTCGGAAAGGAACTCCAGTGCACCAACGATCTTTTCATGCCCTTGGTCTTCTTCTTCGCTCGTGATGCTCATCATAGGGAACACGGTCTTCATGCTCTCACTTGCAGCTTCGTGGTTCCCGCCTTTGCCGTCACGCCATTTATGTTCGGCAATCGCCTCACTCACGAACGCTTTCCAAATCGCTTGGTGGGTTGGATTCTTGACGCATTGCTGGAACGAGATCAGCTGGAGTCGCCTCTTCTCTGCTACGCTCTTACCGAATGTGAAGAAGAAGTTCCCATCTTGAACTGCACCATACAGTTGCATGCTGCTCTGGGAGACTGTCCTGCGGCTCTGAAATGCAGCTTCAAGGCGATTGCAGAGTATCCCTGACAGCGCTTGCCACATCTCCAGCATTTGCTTGGACGAGACAGCCTTGGCCGCACCAGAATACAGTGAAGGCAACCCAAGCGCCAGTTGGTGTGCCAGCCCTCGCTGAAGTTGCGTCTGGAAATCGTGTTTCTCCTGCCACTGGTTGCATTTCAGGCTCATCAGGTTGATTTGATCCTCGGTGTTGCTCTCCTTCTCGACCAACAGATTGAACTGCTGCTCCCAGATCTCTCTCTGTACGAGCGTATGGCAACGCATGGTCGCTAGATGAAGCAGCAATTCGACTTGCTTCAATTGATACGTCATGGAGTTGCCTTCCACGGGAAATGGTGCTGAGTTCGTTGAACTTGGTACATCCGCCAGCACAATAACAACAACATCCGTCGTCGGAAGAGACTCTGCAGCATCGCCTATCTCGTATTCAGCTTTGTTTCGTGTTCTTTGTAAATCTTGAGGGATCGTCATCAGATAGAGCATCGCACACTTGCCAGATTGAGTGGATTTGCGTGCCTCTTCGCTTTGCATCTCGTTACTTCGATTCTTGGTGCATACTTTGATCATCTCGGCTTGCTTCACGCACTTTCCAATCGCTTCTTGGACATCCGCGGATCGAAGGGTGCTTTTGTCTTCGTCTTTTACCACGGAAGAGAACAGTGTCGGTGGACCGTTTTGTGGGTTCTTGTGAAGCGCATTGAACTGAACACCAGTCACATCCTTGAGACTTGTGATCGCATGGCCCAACTGCAGCAGCACGTCGTTTGGAGACTTTAGGTCCTTGAGCTCGTACAGAAACGTGCGCACCGATTTGTTGGTTGGATGCACCACCTGTTCGTAGTGGCTTCGCAGCCTCAGCAGGTTGGCTTCGTTGTTGTGCAGAAGGTTCTTCATCTCGAGTGAGTTGAGCTCCAATTGGCACTTCTCGAGCAAAAGCTGATCGCGTTCTTGTGACATCTTTTGCACTTGAGCGTCGTGCTTATATTGGCTTCGCTGGATTCCCACCTTCGCTGCAGCAACCTGAAGAACAGTTTTGATAGCACCGGTGAACTCGCTCTGGACTTGCGCTAACGGATTTGCGGTGCCGTCCAGTACTAAAGTACCGATGATGACATTTTTCGCGTCAAACAGCGGATAGAGAAACCTACCATCGTTATCGTCCCTCATGGACTCGATGGTGTCTCTGCTGATGTTGGAGCCCTGGCCCGATATTTCCGCAGTTACTGCCTTGGCCCACTGAAGCATTTCTTGCGTTGCTTTGGTATCGTGTTTGCTACCGATCGCCCTCCACTCATCCGCTAGGTCGGGGATTTCGAGACGAGCGCACAAGTGAACTTTCACAGGAATGCTCATTATCGTCTGGAAAAACTTGCCAAGCAGAACCATCAACCCCGAGTCAGAATGCTCCGAATCGACAGCTGATTGCAAGACCGACCCAATATCTTCCATGGTACGTTCGACAACTCTTTGTTTTTGTCTCGACTCGCTCAGCGCTCTTTCTGCCCTCAGGAATTTCCCGCTGAGATTGTTTTGCTGCTCGTGGAGACTCACAGCATGTATAATCTTTTGAACGGCATCCAGTATTGCTTCTCCATAGAAGTTGAGCGTGTGCAACGAGCTTGAGTCGTCAATCTCAACCGATTTCTCCACAAGCCCAACCAAGACAACGCGCACTGTCTTGCCATCCGAGATAGTTCGACGGATAGTCTTGACAACAAGTTGATGCGTTGCAGGGTCAATCGCGTTATGAAGCTCGTCGATCTCCCACACGTATTGATACTCCCGCTTGTTTTCGTCAATTTGGCATTCTGACAGCAATAGTTCCAGCGCAGGGTGCTTTGTTGTTCTACTTGAGTTCTCCGCGCCACGTAGATCAAGAACCAAACAGCTCTCGCCTCCTTTCTCCTCCATGACGAGCTCTAATTCTTGAATCTTAGACAGAGTTTTCGAAGTGGAGCACATGCTACAGTCTTTGTTGGACGAGTGAAGAAGAGGAGGTGTGCCGCACTCAGTGTCTCCACTTGCACCTTCGAAAAGTAAGAGCGATCGGAGGCGAATGACGTTTGGTGCGTTGAAAGCTGGTTCACCACTGCTTGACGCTTTGACTTTAAACTGAAGAGAATTCTCCACAACTCCAAGCAACTCTCTGAACCAAAGCTCGAGCTCATTCGATCCAGGTTTGAAACTCAATTTGCTCGAAACAAACTTGTTTATCCTGGTCTGAATTGTTAGCAGCTGCTTGAACCGAGCGGTGACATGATGTCTCCACTCTGCAGTGCTTGTTGCTGCCTTGAGCTCAAGTTGTTGGACGTTGTCTTCCAAGTGGTGCATCACACTTGACTGCTTCAGAAGGCGAAGGGTGTTGGAAAGAACGATCACAAGCTGCTGGATCACCATTTCGTCTGTGCTTGGGTTTTGGTCGTAATTGCGTGGCAGATCGGTCGTGCTGACTTCAAGGATACCGAGAACGACCCGAGGAGTTGGTTTCGCGCCTTGAGACCCTTGATTGTACACCAAATCAATGGAAGAGAAACCCGCTGCTCCTGCCGGCACATTGTCCTTTCGGACTGGAGAAGCTTTTGTCTCTTTCTTCCCATCCACGATAGTCCAGAGGTTTGTGTTTATTTCATCCTTGAGCCATAGCTTGAGCTGCGGGTTTATGAACGAATGAATGGCAGCAAAAAGACGGCACCAATGTGATTCTGCATCCAGGATGTCGGACTCGCCTTCGCTTCCGCTCTGTTCAATTGACACACAAATATTCGATATTTGTCGAACCAAGTGCCATCGATGCTCTTCCTTCCTGATCCAGTCGATCGTGTCGGAGTCCTTGTCCGCCTGCACTTTAAGAAACTGGCACTGAGTCGCTATGTCATTTGCGCGCGCTTGGATCTCATCAAACACAACGCAGTGGTGCAGAATGCTCTGGAGAAATCCACTGATCCATTCGAATAGCACGAGCACTTTCCCCTGTGGCAACTTTGTGTCCTCGGGTTTCCATTCAACACTGATCATTCCCAAAAAGACTTCATCCTTGCCAGATACCACCAATTCTCTGGTGAATGTCGAATCCGCAGCGTAGATTGGGGATTTGAGTTCGCTTCGATTCTTCCCAAGTGTGAGCTCCACTTTTGTCAACTCGACATGACCATGCAAGATCCTCGTCAGCGATTCAATCAGTCGGCTCTTGAGATGACGCTTGCACGCTTCAATATCACCAAGTGAACTCAAAGCGTCAAGAATTTCTGACCCCAGCTCATGTGCTAACCCGAACAGCTCGTTCCACAGGTTTGACGCTTGTTGTTCAGCTCGCAGCGCACTCACGGTTCCTTCGAGATGTTGCTGTCTTGCATTCCAGTTGTCGTATTCATGCTTCAATCTGAACACCTTGCTGAAAGACTCGGCTACATCAAACAGATAGTCATCGGTTGACTCTTTCACGTTTGCAACGACAATCAATCCAAACAGCACTTGTTTTCCAGACTCGTCACTGCCACGCACCGGTACTATCGTGATCGAATCCATTTGTTTGTTGGATCGGCAGGAAGCCAGAGTTTTCACCAGCTTCGGCGGAACCATCACAAAAGGCGCCGTGTGGGTGGAGATACGTTGCCCGCTGAACCACGGCTCGTCAGTTGCTTCACTTTCCTTCTGATCCACACGGATGGAACCCCGCTGACAACCGTTTCCAACAAAAGTGAAGGATTCTTGGCTGGCATCCAACACGAGCACACTCATTGGAGTACTCTCTTTCTCCAGTGAAGCTTGATCGAGGGATTCGCTCGTAGTGCCACCAGATCTGCTGATCGATTGGGCAGCCTTTTCACAGAGCTGCTCGATGCTCATCGATGGCACCAACTCCTCGTAGCGAATAGAGGAGAGCTTGATCAGTGATTGTTTCTCGTGCAGATCTCGTAAAAGATCTTTGTTGTTCGCATTGGCTCGAGCAATGGTGTTGGACTGCGTCGCCAACTGCTCGTCGTAGTTCATGATGGCAGATTCAAACTCGTCCTTTTGCTTGAACAACATCACTTGATTGCTCAGAAGGTAGGACGCCATTGAGCCGAGCTGCTTCTCTTCACTTGTAAATGGCTTGTCATCTTTCTTGGAGAACGCGAGAACGCCGTACACGGTGGAAATGCCATCTGACGCGTATCCTCTTTTCAGCGGGAAACCCATACACGTTGGTAAAATTGCTTGATTCAGCACGTTCAACGTATTGGACGAATGCGGTTGATGATTCGTGTCACTAATAATGGTCTGCACTGCTGCATTCTCTTCATCCGTCTGGTTTTGAATCGAGCACAGCAGGTTGACAAAGTAGCCACGCGACGGCAACAGCTCAAGCAACAGCACAGATGCGTCGTGCTTCCAGGTATCAAAGTCTTCCAGGGGCAATGACAACCACTTTGCGACAAAGCTGACCCATCTCTGCAAAACCTGACTATGCAGGTCTTTCGCATCTTCCACGTCCTGGCGAATGCTGTCCTCTTGCCCGATGAATTGCTGATGAAGCGAGATGAACTGCGACGTAACCTCGGTCATGACACGTAACAGCAGTGGATCTCCAAGAAAGCGCTCGCGCTGCGATTCAGATTCGAAAGCGAACTCCAACACTCCAACTGGCACGCTCGTTGAAGAACTAAGAGGTGCTGCGTAGAAATAGTCGTGCTCAAAGCGAGACAACAGGAATTGTTGGTTTTGCCTGCTTGGGGCAAAAGCGTGATGACTGCTGGTGTAACTCAACGGCTCTTGGGTGAAGAGAACGTAACTTGGAATTCCACTTCCATGCAGCTCGTCCGCGTTTTGCTCGCCAACCAATTCGATCTTCTCGCAAATACCTGGATTCACGTTCTCAGCCATTGTCCAGACGGACGTTAATGGTTTTCGACTTGTCATCTCTTTGGCTTCAGAGTACGACGCGATGAACAACGTCACTTTGGCAACTTTTGATTTCACGTCTTCGTTTGACGTCGCAAGCGAGTTCACGTAGATCACAAATTCTTCCAGGGATGAACACATCAAGTACTGATGTGTAATCCCTTTCAGAATCACGCCATCGGTGATCTGCGTGGTTAGCGCCACTTCTTGCTCACTCATCGTCTCCAGTCGCTGCTGCAATTCGTGGACGTGATCTATCTGCATTAACTTGAACAAAAAGTGCTCGACAAACTGAACCAGCAAAGGAGCAACATGAAGCTTCATCATCGTTGAGAACGAGGATTTCGTCACATCGGAGTTGCTCGCGTTGGGTAAGATCATGATCATCGCAGCATTCACCTGTGAAGGAGGTCGAGTTGTACCTTCCGTTTCTCCTTGGCGGCGCTGCATTCCTTCAACGCGAATGGGCAACACAAGCATGGCTTCTCCTGATTCAAACGCTTCGTTGGAATTCATAACTTGTTGGAGGATAGTGAACTGACCGTCAGTACCGGGAAACAAACTCGTGCCCGAGTCGTCGAGTTCATTCTCACCAGCACTTCCATACGCTTGTTTGTATGCATCCTTCGTTTCGCCGCGGAATAACAAACGGATCTGAGCGCTTGAAATGCTGTCTTTTGCGTCATTTGAGCGATTACCTGCGACGAATCGATCCATGAAATCACCGAAGTACGCGCGGACGGGCTTCCACTGTCCACATCCAGAGCGTCCGAGGTTGGTCTCGAACGAATCAGCGCTCAAATTCCCCCACACTTGACCAAGTCTGACGAGCGAGTGCTCAAAATCGCGCGCTTGCTGGCGTAGATCGCGGTTCTCTTTGCAAATGCGGGTGACTGGCTTATGGAATGCTTGTAGGAGGACTTCATCTTGCTCTGGAATAACTGCTGCACCGCCAAACAAGTCAATCCTTCCACAATTCTCTACAAGTGGTACTGTCAGCGTTGGCTCCAGATCGCTCACTGCATCATCGGTTTCTGCCTGTGCTTGGTAGCCATGGCGAGATTCGTGACCATTGTCAACGATACGGACACTCAATTTGTCCACAACCGAGCGACAGATTGCCACTCTGCTCTCAAGTGCTGTTGCGAGGAGAATGCCAAATGCATCCAAGAACTCGACGCTGCATTGAGATCCGTCCGGCAAAATGGCTTCGACGATGCCAATTGGGTGTCCTTTGGAGTTCTTCAGCCCCATAACCAGCAGTTGAGCACCGTCGGCGTCTTTTTTCCTCGCAGCCAAGTCGATTTCCTGGTCGAATCCTAGTCGATACAGCGAGTGGAGCGGGAAAAGCAACAGAAGATGACCATTCGTGCTCGGGAGAATGCAGTCTGAGTGCGATTCGAGCCAGACCGAGCTGCTCGTCAGCTCATCCGACGTTCGGGCTACAGAGGCAGACGAAGATCCATCCGGAGAAGACGAGCGAGAGAGATCTGGGGATATCCGGCCACCACCATTCAACGACATGATCATTGCATGCGCAGCGTTCCCAGCGATCCCGATCGAATCGCTCTCCGTCACCTCGAAAGTTTGATTGTCCTGTAACACTAGAAAATACTTACTCGTGCTGCTGCCGCTTCTCTCGACTTGAATCAGCTTGGCATTCGACGCTGGGAGATACTGGCACATCAGTGCCTTCACAGCTGTGAAAAACCGACTTCGAGATGCGCAGTGCCGGAAAAGAGTGATGCTCGATGTGCACATCGTCTGAAGAAATGCGTCGCGAGCTGCAAGTTGTTCCAGATGCACTTCCTCGTTGTAGAGCTTTTGTAGCTGCTTCATATGGATCTTCAAATGCTTCAGTCGATCGGAAGATTCAGGCACGACGGTCCCAGGCGCAGGTGCTGTAACTGGACGTCGCAATATTGGCATGGACGGCGGTACACTACTACGAATTGATGGCGCGTGGAGAGGAGTGGAGACACGCGATGGTACTGACAGTGACGCTCGAGCCTGGGGAGTGAATGTCAGCGCTTCGTGGGAGTGCCGCCGCGGTGTCGGCGATATCTTGGCTTCGTCATCGTAGGAAATCTCGCTCTCCACTTCATCGAGCGAGCTGATATCGCTTACACTGCTGCTGATGCTCATGCTTCTCGGTTCATTCAAAATTGCGCACGATCTTGTGCTGTGAAGAGTCACACCGTTGATTTTTGCAGACGTACACACAGCGTGGGCCACACACATCATAACTGGAAGATTTCTGTGACGAGTCAGTCTTCCGTTGAAACGCTCAGTCAATTCTGGAATTTGGTTGGGGACAGCACTCCCTCTGCTGCTCTGCTGCTGAAAAGGTGGCGGCAGCAAAGAGAAGAGCGGTGGATATGCGAATATCTTGGAGCGACAGCAACGAAGAGACTTTTCATCGACGCAGGGTTTAATGTGTTGCATTGATTTTGTTTCGGGTGGCTCGCTGCTGCACATTGCACTCGAATTAGCAAAAACAAAATAGGAAAAGAAAGTGCGGGCGGGAGCGGTACTGCCTTCGCGAACACTGGGAGCTTGATACACACACAGGGTGATGGAGGTATTCTCGCGCGGAGAATCAGCCACTTACTTCTTCGCTCCAACGACAGGCTTGACTTTGTTCAAGCTGTGTATTCATCGCCACATACAACAAACAAGAAAGCACATCGTTAGATCAGCCGAAAAAAGCATATTGAGCTGATACAAAGTTCATGCGAGAAGAGAGAGAGGAAAACGTACTTGATGGTGATACGGAGATTCGTTCCCTTCGGGAGGTCGAACTTGGATGGGTGCGACGCGAAATGGCGCTGGATATTCGACACATCGAGCGTGGCGCCTGTGCTGTTCTGCTTCTTTTGCTGGGTTTGCTGACGCTTCTTTCCGACGGCCGTCACCGGCGCCGCCTTGCGAGCGACACGCAGCATCGATGTCTTCTGGCGGCGCACTTGGACAGGCACCTCACGCTTCGTTTGCGTCGGCTTTGCGATCACGAGTCCCGGGCGGCGCTTGTTGATCACTTCCTGGCGCTTAGTGGACGACGCCTTAGTGGTGGCGCGCGCTCTCTATACACAACAAACATTTATTTAACAAAGCATCATAGTCAGTTAATCAGCCATTCACAAACGCACACACAGTTCGCATTCACAACAGCAACGTACAGCCGCTTTCGAAACTGGGACTGTCACGGTCTTCTTTACATTCGTTTGCTGACGCGTTGGCTTCTTCGCCTTCTTCTTCGACGCAGCTGGAGCGTTTGTAGGTGCTGCCGCAGGCTTCTTGGTCTTTTCGCCCGCTTTCTTTTTACCAGCATTTCCTGCCGCCGCAGCTGGCTTTGCATTCGCATTCGCAGTCGTCTTTGGCTTGTTCGCCTTGCTCACGGCCTTGCTCTTCTTGATCAAGTCGTCTGCTCATACCAATCACATCAGAGAACCACACACATATGTATAAAGTAAGCTTGCGTGAATCCAAAGCGGGTCTCGCGTGCGCTTATCACAACAGAAGAGCTGCAGAGAGAGAGAGAAGCTACAGTCAAGCACACAAACACACGCGCAGTCCGCGTCGCGCATGTACGCACCGAGGGGCATCGAGAGCTTGTCTTCGGCGGAGATGCCGAGCGTGAAGCCCGCGGTCGTCGTGGAGGTCGTCGCCATCTTGCTCTTGCTGTGCTTTTCCTTTTTGCTTTTTGATGAGTGTGATTAGTGCCCCACTTTTGGGGTGGGGTACTAATCCTGCAACGATCCAAACCTTCTCAATAGCATATCAGTTGCTTTCTGTAAAATGCAAAAAGAGAGGAATGCAGGAGTGATGGTAATGGCTACATTTCATTTCACTTCACATCAATATGGCGCTCTCATAATGTGTCGCTGTACTGTATTCGACATGATGGGATGCTGAAATGAGCACGAGGCGGGTGATGCTCGAGCAGTACGCATGGAACGCGTGCGTACATTGGCTAGCAGTGGGTTGGAACGTCTTGGCATCCGCACACCATCTTCGCTTTCCCCTCCGTTTACGCGAGGCGAAGCTGCTTTTTGAACAGAGGTGCGGCGTTGCGGTTCCAGTTCTCCGGCCAGTGCTGCAAGGACACGAGGAATAAATGCGTGAGTGTGGATACACACGACATGCACAAAGACTTTAACTTGTAAAGTGCACGTTTCGTACCTTGACGTTGGTGAGCGCGGCGCGCAGGCGATTCAGCTTGGACGAATTGGTCGGATAGCCCTGGAGCAGCTCAAAGAGCTGGGACGAAAGCTTCTCGGACGTGTCAAAGATCAAACCGTTTCTGCAAGCGTTCGTAATACAAAAATGTTAGAAAATACATCGTCCTAAATAGCGACAGGTGTCAACAAAACTTACTTGTCATGCTTCACGAGCTCATCCAGACACTTGAACCCGACCGCGCACACTGGCACTCCACAGCCAAACATGTCCAGCACCTTCATCGGTAGATCCAAGCCAGAGGAGGACGTGTGGAGGCACACGCCGAGATCAGCGCTTCCTAGCACAAGCGGGTAGTCGCTCGCTTCCAGCCACCTGTGTGGATCGCAAAACGTCATCAGCACCGTTGGCTACCTCACAGATCCTTCATAAGTGAATGGCGTACATGGTCGCGATGCGGATGCGCTTGAACGCCAGTTGTTTGATGCGCTCGAGGTACATCTCCTTCTGCGGCCCTTTGCCCGTCACGATGACAAGCACATTTGGGAACTCGGTCACAGCCAGATCCGCTGTGCGCTTGTCTAGGAGCTCCAGCGCACTCAGCAGGATGCCAAAGTCCTCGTCGGCGGTCCAACTGGTCGAGCTGATGATCATCGCAGGACGGTTCTCGCGCCGCAGGATCTCTTTCTTGTTGGAGAGACCCTGCACCTTGCGCGTGAGCAGCGTCTCCTCCAGGTTGACCGAGTTGGAGCCCCAGGACACCAGCTACAATCACACGGACACAAGCCAAAGGGTCAGTTGGTTTGATGATACGACATGAAATACATCAGAGGTAGGTGCAAACCCACATCGTTGCAGTGGCTGATCTGGTCGCCGACGCGCGAGAAGAGCTCGTGCTGCACTTCGAGAGGCGTCGGCTTGAAGAAGAGCGGGGGCTGGTCGTGCAGCACGGTCGCCTGGATCTCCCAGTTGTCCTGCAGCCACTCCTGCATCACCTTGGTCACACAGAGATTCGCGTCAGCTTTCCTGCCAAAGACGCGCTCGATCCACGTTGCAAACTACATATTCACAGTACAGAGTGGTAATATGTTAGCGCACATGTAAGAAAACAGATGCGTCACATACTCTTGACTGACCTTGACAAGCGGATGGCTTGGTCCGAGCGAGAGCGCGAGGATGCTGTAGCCCAAGTTGTGCCAATCGATGACGAACTTGGCGCCTTTCAAGCGGCAGCAGAGCCACACGACGACGAACGTCGGGATCCTATCACGCGAGCAAGAAACAAACAAAGCTTCGGACCATGGTCTAGTGAAAGCATACACGAGATGCAACCACGTACGTTGGCGGGTTCTGTAAAAGCACGAGGTCTACATTGCCGGCAGTGAACAGCAGGACCCAAAACAGCTGGAAGAGCTACATTCACACACCCACGAATCAGTCACACGACATGCGCGGAAGCGTTTACAATTGAAGTACCCGCAGGTCCGTACCACACAAATACGCACCTGCACGATCACTTTGATGGGCGCGAGCAACAGGAAGAGCTTGCGCGAGATACGCTGCATACGCGGCGTGAACGTCAGGAACTGCACGTTGCGCTGCGTGTAAAGCGCCGGGATGCAGCGCTCGCCCTCGTAACCCACGAGGCTCACCGTCAGGTTCGCGTCCATCTGCGCGAGCGACAGCGCGTGGTACTGCATGCGCGGGGAACGCCCCACGTCGCCGAGCACCATCACGACCGCATGGCGCTGCTGAGGGTGGCGACGGCTGGCGCGTTTGCTGCCGCTGGTGGTGGTAGTAGTGGTGGCGGCATTCGCCTTCTTGCGGCGACGCGTATCCGTCGCCATTTTGGAGAGTGACGCACAGGAAATCACCACTTCTGCTTGCTCCGAACACACGCGAAGCTAAAAAGAATTGAGGTTGCTGACAGTACGGATTTGCTTAATTTATTTTGAATAATTTTATTTGAAAATAATCTATAATTTATGAAGGACTTAATATCCCTATGGAAATTGGTCAAAAATAAACATGAAACTTGTATAAATTGGTCTAAATTTTGTCCGAGGGTTGGGGAAGTGACCTAAAAAACACAGCTCAATATGTTCCTGTTCCTGCTGTACAGTGCACGCCAATTGGTTAGCCCCACTTGGATATTTGGGGCTCAAATTTGATGTAGAGCACTTCTGAAAATTCTGAAATGACCATCGCATTCGCGCTAATTTTGTGATTCCTGCCATACTCTTTGTTTGAAGAGAGCTCATTTTTCACTCCAGAAATGATTAAA
>JAASGK010000871.1:0-14931 GCA_023334195.1 Globisporangium emineosum
CTGCGACGTGGTACCAAATTCACGCGTCGGCTGCGAAGGCTGCGGTGGACAGCATCACTCGTACTCTCGCGCTCGAGTGGGGTCAGTTTGGTATTTGCGTGACGGGTGTTGCTCCAGGCCCAATCGCGGACACCACGGGCACGCAGAAGCTCGCGGGCGATGTTGACGCAGCGCAGCTCGAAGAGTTTGTGAAGGCAGCCATCCCAATCGGGCGTGTGGGTGCGAAGACCGACATCGCCGCCGCCATTTTGTTCTTGGTGTCTGCTGCCGGTTCGTTTGTGTCTGGCGACGTGTTTATCGTCGATGGCGGAAACTACCTCTTCAAGCCGCCTGTCATGCCGCGCGAGACTCTCTCGAACTGGTCGAAGCAGATGGAGAAGAAGTCGCGCAAGGGTCCACCTTCCAAGTTGTAAGCGAGTGCAGTGCAGTGCAGCCGGTCAGTTTGTCCCATGTAGGCTCGTTTGTATCTCTTTTCACCTGCATGCATATTTCAAAAAGTGCATCTGACTTGAGTTATGAAATAATGAAAACGTGTTGCTTTGCTGGAGAACTATCGTTAGCAGTCTTTCACTTCCGATACTTCTAATGAATCATCTATCTATCGAATAGAGATGCAGGCGGTCCTTGATCGAATGGCCTTGTGTGTGTCCAGCTAGCAGCAATCTATTAAGACGCGGTGCTGACAGCGTGCGCTGGAATCATCCCCAATGGGACACCGTGAGTGTCCGTCACCACCTCCATCGGACTCTTCTCGCCTTCCATCTGTATATTCATAGCAGCCAACACAACAATGGCAACATTGTTAGAGACCTACCTCGACCAATTTCAAGATTCGTAGGGAAACCCAAGGGACACGTACCGAAGTCTCAGCTCCAGCTTGCATGTGCGCAGGCACGGGCAGTGGCGTGTCTGCGACCGAGGGCTTGAACGTGTTGTTCATCGGACGTCCCGGGTGGCTGCCACCAAGGTAACTCGGGATCGACTCCAACGGGATCCCGTGGTTCTGAGCGGTCTCCAAGAACTTGTCGCCGTCTTTAAACACTTGGATCTTCTCGCGCGTCTCCGGGTCGATGAGCCCCGAGATCATCTTCCACGCCCCGTGGAACAGGAACGGCGCGTTGATCAAGTACAGGCGATGCAGCGTCTCTGGGTAGTAGAGCTGCCCGATGTCAAAGATAGGCTATCCATACAAAAAACATAGGATATGTCGTTAGCGCCCATTTAACTTCACCACCTTATTAGCAATACACCCACAGACGCAGTACAAACCTTTAAATAGTTGATGATCGTGCGCGAGATGTGCTTCATGCCAAGGCCCTTGAGGTCGACGATGCAGATGTGCTTGTACACGCGGTGGCCGAGGCGCTTCGAGACAGCGGCTTTCTCCCACTGGATGCGCTCCATGTACTGCACGCGGTGTGGCAGCAGCTGGTCGATGTGGCCAAAGTTCTTCTGGAACGCGTCGATCTGGATCTCGGCGATGCGGTCGACCGCGACCAAGTGGCCCTCGCTGTCTTCGCCGTACAGCTGACCAGGCCAGCAGTCAAAGTACACCTTGCTGTGGTCGAGCTCGCGCGTCAGGATGGCGTCGGCGTTGTGCGCGGCGCGCCACGCGAGGATGCGCTTTGCCTCGGTCATCGTGACCTGCATGCGGTTCTTCTTGTGCGCACGGAACGCGCGCGCCATGCGCACTTTGAAGTCCTCGGTGCACGAGTCGCCATACTCGGTCTGCAGGGCATCGTAGTACTGCTGGTCTTCCGCGCCCAGTGGCTGGCCTTCTTCAATCATAGTCATATTGACGAGGCTTGGTGTGGGGTAGTTGAGAGCTTGCGGACTTGAAGGCGGATTGAGGAGTGCTTGAGCCGAAGAGACACGCGTGGAAGAAGAGCTGAAAGATTTTCACGCTGCTGGTTCGCTCTTATGCGGTCTTCAGGCTCTGCTGCGTCTTCTGATCTGCTGCCTGCGGACGCCAGTGAGGCTGACAGAGCACTGCTGACATTGGTTGCTGCGGCGTTCTGGCCCGATCTTCTCTTTCTCCTTGCTTCGGGGTGTGATGACGGCTCGCACGTCCACAGAACCGATGACGCTTCGCGCGCAGCCTTTTGAAAATTGGTGGTGCTGTGAACGGTCGCACGCACATATTCCACCAATCATATAGTTTATATTTTATTTTATCCAATGAGAGCGCATTATAAAAGGTTTGTTCAACAGATAAAAATAGCTGCTGGAAAATAGCGACTGAAACTGAGCATATTCACAGCCAGCGTGGACGCAATTTATAGATTTTTTCAGGTAAAAATGGATCGCACGCTTTTGGTGGATGGATACGTGCAGCTTCTTGTGAGCCGATGAGCGTTGAAGTCGAGTATGGATGCAGCTCTGCCTGCTCACTCTCATCCGCCCATTTGATCGACCTCAATTGACCAAAGCGGCGTGGATTTTTTTTAAAGACGAAGAGGCGAGTAACATTCCACACGTAGCAACGCGAAGGTTAAAGGGACGCGCGTTCATCACAGAGCTTTGTTTTATTGTTTTTTGGAGTGTGTATTACGCTGCTGCTGTTATCTGTTCCCTAGTCGTCATCATCGCCATCATCGTCACCACGTCTCTCTGTACTTCGCGCAGTAGCTGCTGGATGAAGAGGTCTATTGCAGAGCCACCGCCTGCTTTGTCTGTCTGCACTCTGCTGCCTACAAGCGCGTGACTTCCCAGTCCTGCACCGTGCGCTCGAGCACGTCTTCTGGCGCAGTGTCGAACACGCCAGTCTCTGTTCGTCGCGGGTTGTGGCGTTCCTTGAGGATTTCTGGCTTTGGGATGATCGTGCCGGTCTTCTTGGACACACGCACCTTCTCGCCATTGTCCGTGAAGCGGACCGCAATGCGCGTTGGCTTGCTGTAATAAAACAAAACAACAATTTGGATGTGAGAGGAGTGTTGGTGGATGGATACCAGAAGACTCGAGCGTGAGTGAATACTGGAGACGAACCCAATCGATGGGTCCACCAAGTTGACGTTGCTGTAGTGGATTGGGCCAGGCGACAAGTACGAGCGACCGGCCGCAACTGGAGTCGACTTGACGTAGCGCGAGTGCTATAGATCAATTGAAGGGAGCAAGGACACATACATGTTGAGCCATCAAGCAGTGATACCAGGCAGTGCAATCCGCAACAGCGAAAGACGTACCATGTTGATGTTCTCGACGATGACCTTGTTCTGGTCACGGATGACGCTCACAACCGCACCTTGCTTGCCCTTGTGTGGTCCATTGATCACCTCCACCTAATATAACACCAAATAATCATACAACCAACCAGCACGCAAACAGGTGAGCAATCTCGTCCATGCTGCATTCTGCGTTGATCAATCACCATATTCAATCAAGCACGCTTGATTTGAATCATTCGGTAAGGCAAAACAACACGTACAAGGTCTCCGCGGAGCACGTGCCAGTTGCCGATGAGGTCGATGGCCTTGGATTTTCGGCGCGGGCCGCGACGGAACGCGAGAGGGATGCGAGTCGCCATTTTCGTTTGCTTTGCTGCGTAACACTTCGCTTCACGGCTTTGGCTCTCAAGAAGGCTTGGCTGGGCGGTCTCCACCTTCCAATTGATGGCTAAAAAACCTTTTGACCAAGAGCAAATCACAAGTAAAAACCTCAGTCAATTTGTGATACAGTACTGTACACAACTTTATTAGTAGACTCATGTGGTCCACATCAAGTGTGTGCTACAGCAGACTGCTTTATTAGTGGACTTATGATTTCGCCCGGGTTATTGGGTTGAACAATAATGGGTGGGTGGGTTTATGGGTCCTTGGGTCCGTGGGTCGCACCGTGAGAGCCACCAGAAAAGTCCGAGAGCGTGCGAACGAAGAGAAGGGGGTGGAAACGAGAAGCTGTGCAGGACCAGCAACGGACGACCGCCGCCATCTCCAGCAAACAAGCAAGCGCAGAGAGATAGCAGCAACAGGAAGCTAACAGGAAGAAGCAGGAATCATGTCGGACGTCGAAGTCGCGTCGGTGCCGAAGGCGCCAAAGTCCAAGAAGACCACGTCGGCGGTCGACGACGAGGTCGCCCCGCCAGGAGCCCCAGAAGATGTCGCCACCATGTTTGACTTGAGCAAGAAGAAGAAGAGGAAGAAAGTCAAGAAAGAGGTGCGTTGCCGTGTGGATTGCTGCGTGTGTGGGTTGATAATGCGGTCTGCATTAGACTGTATGTAAGTTTGTGGATATGTGATCGGATGGATGGGTGATTAAGCCGTATCCTTGTTTTCCCCCCTCTGTAGAAGAAGGAAGGTGACGCCGAAGAAGCCACGGAGACCGGCGCGAGCGCCGAAGTGAGCGGCTCGTCGTCTGTGCTGGTGCAGGACCCAGCGACGTACTCGTACAAGGATGATCTCTTGGCGCGCATCATGTCGAAGCTGCACGAGAACAACCCAGAGCTGACGGACCGTAAGCGTCACACGATGAAGCCGCCACAGCTCATGCGTGTGGGCACGAAGAAGACTCTGTGGGTGAACTTCCAGGAGATCTGCCAGATGATGCACCGTAGCCCAGAGCACGTGCTCCAGTTCACGCTTTCGGAGCTCGGTACCGAAGGCTCGATCGACGGCAACCAGCGTCTCGTGATTCGTGGTCGTTACGTGCCAAAGTACATTGAGAGTCTGCTGCGCAAGTACATCACGGAGTACGTGTCGTGCCAGATGTGCCGCTCGCCCAACACGACGCTCACGCGCGACAGCGTCAGTCGCTTATATTTCGTGCACTGCCAAGACTGCGGATCCTCGCGCTCCGTGGCTGCGATCCGTTCGGGTTTCCACGCCGCGACCCGAGCCGACAGAAGAGCCGCCCGTAAGTAAGCAGAGAAGACTAGGATTTCGTAGACAAGGAGGAGTGTGTCGACCCGACTCCCACGTGGTGATGCCGTTGCCTTCTCTCTGTTTACTGTGGCTGCGCTGCTTTGGTTAGCAGCTTTGCAGTCGTGGTAGGGAGAGAAGAGAGCTGCTGGTGGTGGACAGCGAGAAGGCAGCAAGACGATGGATGATGATGTAAGAAGGACGGACTAAGAGAGAGGTTGAAAGGTGGATAATGGTTTGTTATCAACGCTGAGCTTCTCTTTTGCCTTCCTTCAAAATTGGCTTTGATCTGTTGGTTGTTCTCTCTGCGTGTGTGTTGTATGTATTCTATTCACTATGCATATATTTAATCACCAAAGCATGAATAGTTTAGCTCGACAAAGTTGCGCTTGGCAACCATTGTCTATCTACGGCAGATCGTGATGTGGCGCTCGAGCCCCTCGCCGACGCTCACGTGCTTGAGACCGAGGCGCTCGGCGCAGTCGTGCGCGAGCAGGCGCTCAAAGCCATTCAGGTTCGCGTCCAGGTGCAACGTCTCGGTCTCGCCGGACTCGGCGTACACCTCGATCTTCTTGACGAGCGAGTGGGAGCTGCCCGTCGAGATGCCCGGAGTCGCGTTCTCGCGGTTCGAGTTCGCCTTTGGAGCTGGTGGGGCACGAGCAGCAGGGACAACTGGGACTTTCTTAACCACTGGTGCCTTCACAACCGGCTTGGCAACCTCCTCATCATCAGATGAAGAGGCTTCCTCCTCGCTGGAGGAGGAGCTCTCGCCAACAGGGGCCGCCGCTGGCTTTGGAGCTGCGACTGGGGCGCTTCGCTGAATTGGTTTGGCGTCCTCATCGTCAGAGGACGACTCGGACTCGGACGGCACTTCGTGAGGGTTCGCAGCAGTGGCAACAGCAGCGACAGGCTGCACTGGGGCTTTACGCACAGGAGCCGCGAGCACAACTGGTCGCTCATCGTCATCATCACTGGATTCAGAGCTCAGGTCTTCATTCTGAGTCTGTGGTGGGGCTGGTGGCGCTTGAGCTGTCACTGGGGCAACCTTCTGCTGCTGCTGTTTTGGCGCAACATTCGTGACAGACTGAGGCGGGAACGCGGTCGCGATGATCGGCGACTCGTCGTCGTCGTCCGAGTCCATCGTCTCGTCCTCATCCTCCTGCTGGTCTTCCTCCTCGGACTCGGAAGACTCCGACTCGGACGCGCTCGTGAGGTCGTACTTTGGCACACTCTCAATGTACTCGATCTCCGGAATCGCAGCAGTAGCAGCAGGCACAGCGACCGGGCTCGCAACGGCCTTGGTTTTGCTCACTTTTTGCTTCTTCACAGCAGGCTCTTGGACAACAACAGCAGCTGCTGGCTTGGCGACCACCGCCACTGGAGTAGACTTACTCGTGGCAGCCGTAGCAGTCAACTTGACGATCGCATTGCGCGTGTGGCTTCGCAGACTCTTGAATTTGTGCACCGACGCGTCGCAATCGGCACAGAGCATGACATCGCACTGCTCGCACTTGACGCTCGACTCTTCTTCTTCGCATTCATCGCACGTTGGGTTCTTGATCTCGACCTTCGGGGCAAGTGGCGCGAGCTTGGTGCGCTCGTGGGACTTCATCACCTTGGACTTGTGCACGAGCGTGTTACAGGAGTTGCAGTAGAGCGAGTCGTCGCATTTGGCGCACTGCCACACCGCGATGCCCGGCGTCTCGCACTCAATGCATATGCGGCTCGAGTTCTCCTCATGTTGAGTGGTGGCTGGGGCTGCGACAGCAGCTGGAGCTGGAGCCTTAGTCACGACTGGTGCAGTGGCGGCCTTGGTCTTTTTCTCCTTCTTGGCTGGTGCTTGTGCCACTGGGGTTGGGAGGTCGTGGCTGTACGCGCACTGCTCGCCTCGTTTGCAGAGTCCACTGGCAAAGTAGCTGCATGGACGCTTGGCGGCCACTGAGGTGACAGCTGGGGCAGGAGCCGCCCTCTTCTTGGACACTGGAGCGACTGGAGCGACTGAAGCTTGCTGTGCGACGGCACCCGACGTCTCCATCTGCTCAGGGACTTGTGGCGCTGGAGTGCGTGTAGAAGGACGCTTAACGCCGCGGATATGCGCAAATTTGCACGAAGCACCGAGCGAGCAGCCGCTGCGCGCAAAGTGGCGGCAAACCAAGTTGATTGGGATATTCTGGAGCTCTGCAGGAATCGCCGCGTTGATCAAAGCGTCTGGTGCTGGAGCAGCCGCGCTTGTCTTGACTTTCGGGATGCTAGTTGGCTGACTGGCAGCGCCTTCGCCATTGTCTGTAATGTGCAGGTACTTGCAGGCAGCGCCCTTTTTGCAGATGCCCGCGACGAAGCCGCGGCACGTCTTCTTGGAGTTTCCGAACTTTGGCACCATCGTGACCGAGATGGGCTTGCCTTCCAGCACCGCGCCGTTCGTCGCTGGGACGGCCTTGTACGCGTTCGTCTTTCGCTCAAAGACCACATGGCTGCAGCACAATCGACCAACAAACACACACGCAATAACACCATTAGCGTCAGTGCCAGTTAGACGGTTATACATACACACAAGTAATAGCAGCTATTGCAATGGCAACGTACGCTCCGCCGTAGCCGTCCACTTTGACGCGCAGGATGGGGCCGTAGGTGCGGAACATGTTGAGCACGAGGCTATCGGTCACGCTGTGTGCGAGGCCCGACACCTGCAGGGTCGCGCTGTTCTTCTCGTCCGCCATGCTGCTTGCCTGTTTGCGTGTGTGTTGAGTCTGGTATTTGGCTAGCCCACAGAGAGAGAGAGTAAGATGGCGCACCTTCGTTCACTGTCAATTGCCGATGGAGTGATAAGTCGAATGTCTTTTTGAATGGGCTCTTTTGGTTGGTTCATAAAGAGAGAGCTTGGAGCTGCATGCAATTAGAAGAGGTTAAAAAGCAATTTATGTTTACCTATTTACAATCCAGTGATGTTATTTATAGAGGATTTAGGGCATTTGCACCACAACAAAGAGGATTGTTGTTGGAAACAACGGAACATGGTCGAGATGGCGCAC
The DNA here is from genome assembly GCA_023334195.1 of Globisporangium emineosum. Taxonomy (NCBI): domain Eukaryota; phylum Oomycota; class Peronosporomycetes; order Pythiales; family Pythiaceae; genus Globisporangium; species Globisporangium emineosum. The sequence continues at coordinate 7,883 of JAASGK010000871.1, forward strand.
ACGAGCGAGCGCAAGCGGAGGCGGTCCGAAGGCGACACTGCAGATGCCGCTGTTGATGCGGCTGGTGTTGAGCAGCAGAGCGTAAGGCGCGTGAATGGCGATAGCAATGGCGTGGTCGTCGTGACGACAGAGAACGGACACGAGCAGTATGGAAACGGTCGTGACGATGAAGAACACAAAGAAAGCGAGGAGCGCAGCAGGACGCGCGTCAATGGAGTCAACGGCGTTCATGGTGAAGACGAGGAAGAAGAGAAGGCGCAGCCTGGCGATGCGGGTGCACAGCGCCATACAAATGGTGGTGGCGGCTGCGGTGCGATAGAAGCAGAAGACGATGGAGATGATGACGATGAGGAGGAAGAGGACGACGTGCTGGTCGTGCTGGAGCTGACGGATTTCAAGAACCACCCGATCTTCGACGACTACCGGAACATTCGCATCGAGGTGGGTGCCTTATAGTGTTATCTATAGGAAATGCTGAATGGTAAAGCTAATCGTGAGCTCTTTGCTATTTGCTGGTGGTAATGATGATATGAATTAGGGCATTGACACGGCGTCGCCCATGCTGCAGATCGGCGAGTACACGCTCTACGGGCAGCTCGAAGAGACCGTCGGCACGAACTTCTTCTACGACACCACGAGCAAAACGCCCGAGGGTAAGTACCAGTACGTGGGGCAGACGACCAAGAAGATCAAGTTCACGATCGCGCCTCCCGAGCAATAATTTTAGAGATCCGATGCAATAATACAAATGCGCCATGAGAATGGCATAGTGTAGCTCTTCACTGGGCACAGCGGTTGCTCTCATTTGGTGAATAGTTTCTTTATACGCTTTTTTTTATTCAGTGCAGGCAGCACCATAAGCTCTCACGACTCGGTTCGAGTACCTAGAAAGTTTATCAGGCTGCCATTGTGCTTGGGTCTCGCTTGTCTCGACTTGGCTTGTGCTTTTATTTTAACGGTAGAGCTGCTCGACCGCGAGGTTGTGCGCGATCTCAAACTCCCACTTGTCACCGTTCGCGAGCAGCTTGGCCTTGTCGTAGAGTAGCTCTTCGTGCGTCTCGGTCGCAAACTCAAAGTTCGGGCCTTCGACGATCGCGTCCACGGGGCACGCCTCCTGGCAGAAGCCGCAGTAGATGCACTTGGTCATGTCGATGTCGTAGCGAGTGGTACGACGACTGCCATCCGCACGCGGCTCCTGTTATTGATTGGAAATAGATACAAGAAAATGTGTGAGGAATTAGAATGGTGGACCACCGAAAATGAGAGCGAATGAATGGAACACCATGGACGCTTGTTTAACGTACGGCTTCAATAGTAATAGCTTGGGCTGGGCAAATCGCTTCGCAGAGCTTGCACGCAATGCATCTGCATCACCATACACAGCAGAGAGAGAACGCATCGTTAGCACCTTCACCCTCTTAGCAAGCACAGCAAATGATCGACGCCATTGGGCGTTGCGTATGTAATCGCTCATTTCTTACCGTTCTTCGCCGCTTGGGTAGCGACGGAGCGCGTGCTCGCCACGGAAGCGCGGGCTCAACGGACCCTTCTCGAATGGGTAGTTGATGGTCACCTTGCGCTCCAGGTGCACTTCGAGCGCGAGCCACGTCGCGCGGAAGATCTCGCCGAGGAAGAAGAGGCTGGCCGCCTTCTCGACAACGTCGTTCCACTTGGGCTTCTCGATATCGTCGCTGCTGTCGTCGTTGCGCACAGGGGACGCGGTCGCGAACGTTCGCGACACGATCGCGGTGGATGCCGACGGTGCCGCGGTCTTCTTGGCCGCCGCGAGGAGCGATCGACGCAGCAACAGGGCGCTCATGGTTCAGTCGGAGCTTCTCGTAGAGTCTGATCACACTCGAATAGCGCAACTCCACACACGCACAACAAAGCAAACGGAGGGCAGAGGGGAGTTGAAAGTCCAGAGACCGCCAGAATGAGGGACGGGCCGGGTTTCGAGCCGCGGGTCGGGTTGTTGGGCGGATCGGGTGGGCGACGTGGATGTTTAATGTCGATGTTTGGAATCAATGCAAATTGACAAAAATAAAGTAAGATCTTAACACAGTAAAATTGATTCATTGGAAATCTATATATTTTGATCCGAGAGGTTGAACTGACACATCTTCTCAGAAAGGCAACCTTTCACAAATGGAATGAGTGCCACCAGATTTTGTTTTAGTATCTTTGGGGGAAAGCGACCGAGTGCGCGTGCGTCTGGCTTCCTGCAGGCAAGCTGCTTATCCTTGTCCTTGTGCTTGCGCCTCATGTTCGTGTCGGATCATTCGGCAATCTGCGGCGCACAAGAGAGAGCAAGACCAACGAAAACGAGCAAGCCGTCCACTTCATACGTGAACAATTTGGCCACCACAGTGCGTGAACTACAGGTTTTCATGCTGTGCTATGCTATGTGAAGATGACCAGGCTCATTGAACATATCTCTTGCACTGGTATGGATATTGTGCTTTTGTATTACACAACAGGGGATATTCATTTGTTCCACGCAAAAAACTGATCTTAACTATGTAACGTCACGCATGGATGGCGCAGCAATCTACACTCGGCGAGGTGTTCTTGTGTCAAGCTTCGTCATCTTTGGCACAACCAGAAAATATCCAGACTTTCAATTCTTGAGATGTCCAAACGTCGGACGGATCGACGTTAGAGCACAAAGAAATCAAGTGATCCATTGAATCCTGTTATTTTCCATTGGCAAAGTGTTTCCCGTTCACTGTCGCCCTTGCTCGCCTCCCCGTGATTAGCTCAGCGACCATGGGGTCTCTTCTCTCTCAGCTTCATCATCACCACACAAAACGCAGCTTCGCTGGGGTACCCCTTGCCGATCTCCACGACTTCGTCATAGAGTTCCTTCCTGTAGACCTCAGCTTCGCGCTCGTTTGCCAGCACCTGCCGCGCAATGCCTCCCCAAATCGCAAACCGGGGCGTCATCACAAAGTTTCCGCGAGCTGGAGCGCCTCATTCGCGAGATAAAACTCGTCAAGTTCCCAAAGCGACATGTTGAACCTCCGTTGCCAGCGCCCCCAGCCTTTGCAATCAGTCGCTTATTGCTTGAACATCAGCTTTAGCCCTTGCCAGTCTTTGAACGTCTTAGTGTAGCTGTCTACCATGCACAGTGCCCGTGGGTCCGTCACGTAGGTTTGCACGTCTTTGGGAGTCGCCAGCTTGTGGAAACTGGGAGACGAGAGCTCACACAGGAAGTACTGGTCGCCCGAGTTCAGCACAATCTTGTCGAATCCTCTAGCTCGCATCTCTTCATCCATGTCAGCGGCCGCCGCCATGTCTTCAATCAAGCAGTGCAGGGAGTAGAGATAGAACGCGGTCATGCCTACGCCTGGGTTGCCGAGCACTCCAAAGACCAGTTCGCCCTTCTGCGCGTGCATCTCCCCCACCAGCAGCTTGTACATTCGCTCAAAGATCGGCCGCACAAACAGCTTCTTCTCCTTCAGCGCTGTCTTCACCGAAAAGGTCTTGAGCTGGATGTCGATAGTGTAGTCATCATTTGTTTTAATCACAGTCAGACGTTTGTAGCGACCGAGCTCTAGCACGTCTCTGACCTTGAAGGCTTTAATGGTGTGACAACCGGTATCTTAAATCGAGCCAGCCCACGTTTCCGAGAGCGTGGCTCTCCGTTCCTTCTTGGCTTTGCTCTTCTTGTTCTTCTTGGACGCCGTCGTCGTATTGCTGTCTTCGGAGCCTGGTTCTCTCTTGACCAAGAGCTCGTCGGCAGTGATGTCAAAGCTGCGAGCGATCTCCTCAGCGCTCTAGGAACTCTTGGCGGCGGCGACAGCGCCGTAATACTCGCTTGAAAGCGCTGGGGTCGCATCCGCAGGCCTGTCACCTTCAATGACGGAGCTGGAGGTTGCTTCTCAAGTTGCTGACCCAAGATCGAGTCTGTTCGCCAGCGCTTCAATTTGTTCCCACTTGCTGCCGCCGTCACTGGAGAAAGAGAGCACGCGGCAGGACTCCACGCAGCGAACCAACGAGCGGCTACGTCGGGCCAGCGCCGCGCTCTTGAGCAGCATCATCAATGTTGTTCTTCTGCTTCGGCGACGCGCGTTGGAGCTGGTCGTGGAAGTTGGTCTTTGGGGTTTGTCTTGGCTGGAAAACAATCGAAAATGAGCAACGAAACGAGTTAGCGAGCGAGATAGAGTGAGAAAGGAGCTGCAGACGCCACACATACACTTTGAGATGGGAATCGACCTGCTGCTGCTGGTGGCTCAGGACTTCCCTTCACTCTGGTGGCGCCATGAGGCGGTTGGACTTGGCCAGAATTGGTTTTTAAGCTCACAACCTTTCAACCATTATCAGATCTCATCACCAGCGAGATTCGGGGAACATTTTTTTGTTTGTTTCATCAAGCAACATATCCAGACCAGCATCACCAGCGACCGTTGCACCACCACATCCATTCTTCGCTTTGCTTTGACATCTCAAAAAGCTGCAACAGCTGACAACCCCATGCTGAATCCAGCTTCATTACCCCATATCGATAATACATACTGTAATCTATGGAGCCAACCAAATGTGACTGTCATTTACAGCTGTAAATCGAATTTACGCATGTACAGTGCATGCGGCGAGCGATCTTTTCTGAAGGTCACAGCATGCAAAACACTCTGCACTCACTCTCATTCGCTAAACCAAGTCCAGGCACCTATCACCAACCACAGGTATTACAACTACAGCTACCGTTTTACCAGCCGATCAGCGAAATCCGTCCACAACAAAATGGCTTGAAAATGACTGCTTGAAAAAGATACAGACAGGTCCTTGTCAGTTTTTCATTATTACTGTGGTGGAATGGCGGTCAACAACATAGTTGCTCCCATGTATCGACCGGACCGAAGCTTCTCCGAAAGCGAGCTGTGGGAGTGGAGTGCTACAAAGAGTAAGGGTCTAATAAGCAACACGACTTCAGTAAAAGCTCCAATTGAGTTGGAGTCACTTCGGCAATTTCACGCATCAAAACAGCATGGGACCCACCATTCCGTGCTTTTCATTTTACATGACTGCTCAACGGTCTCTGATAATTTTACTCCTTGCTTTAATGACATCTGTAATTTGGACTCTCTCATACAACGCTTAAATGTCTTTATGTTCTTAACATTTATGTCATTAACGAGACAATCGCCCCTGCTTCAAGTCGTTGCAGACAAGCCGTTTTCCATTCGTTCACAGGATGCAAAGTGTTCTCTGCTCTCTCATTGGATGGAATCTATTCAATACATCCAATCAGCGACGCGCACCCCAACCATCTGTTTTTTGAACCGAAACGTGTCATGATGGCTTGAATGCGGAACACACACATCACAGAGGGGGGAAGCCCGCAATGCCTGCGCTTGTTGTCATTCTTCAATTTGCGCTCGAGCCCGCAAGCGACCCAAGAAGAAGAAGAAGAAGAAGACCCCAGAAGAGAAGAGCCCCCAGAAGAGAAGAGCGAGATGGTGGGCGTGAACGACACTCCGATCGCGTACCCAGCCGTGAAGCGCAGCGACCTCGCTGAAGAGCTCCACGGCGTGAACGTCGCGGACCCGTACCGGTGGCTCGAAGACCCGGACAGCGACGAGACCAAGGCGTTCGTCGACGCGCAGAACGCGGTCACGCAGCAAGTGTTCGACCAAGTACCGTTCGTCGAAGAGACCAAGGCGCGCTTGACTGAGCTCTTCAACTACGAAAAGTACACGGCGCCGGTCAAATACGGCGGCAAATACGTGTTTGCGAAGAACGACGGCTTGCAGAACCAGTACGTGTACTACATCCAAGACACGCTCGAGAGCGAGCCGCGCGTGCTCTTGGACCCGAACCTTTTGTCGACCGACGGCACTGTGGCGCTCTCGAGCCGCGCGTTCTCGGAAAGTAAGCTCGGTGACGGCAAGCTGTACTTTGCGCACGGTATCTCCCGCGGCGGCTCGGACTGGCAGACGATCAAGGTGCTCGCTGTTCACGACAACAGCAAGGTACTCGAAGACACGGTCGAGTGGGTCAAGTTCAGTGCGATTGCCTGGACCCACGACGATAAGGGCTTCTTCTACTCGCGCTACCCGCCACCAGAGAACCTCGCCAAGTCTGAGGACGACGAAGAAAACTCGAAGCGCGGCACGGAAACCGATTCCAACGTGAACCACCAGCTCTGGTATCACGCGCTCCACACCCCGCAGTCGCAGGACAAGCTCGTGTACGCGTACCCTGCGGATCCATCGTACTCGATTACCGCCGAAGTGTCGGAAGACGGCAAGAAGCTGATCATCTCCTTGAACGACGGTTGCAAGAACGCGAATATGGTCCACTTGGCGGACTTGACCACCTTTGATCATTTCCTGGGGTCGCCGTCAAAAGACTTCATCGCCGTGCGCAAGTTGGTCGACGACATGGACTCTTCGTTCTCGTACATCTTGAACCAAGGCGACGTGTACTACTTCCAGACCAACAAGGACGCTCCTCGCGAACGTGTTGTGCGCGCGGACACCTCGGCTGCCGACCCTATCGTTTGGGAAGAAGTAATTCCTGAGCAGAAGAACCTGGTTGTGCTTGAGGGCGTGAACCCAGTCGCCGGCGATCTCCTTGTCTTGCAGCTGCTCAAGGATGTCGTGAGCGTGCTCCACGTGTACGACTTGAACGGCGTGTTCCAGTACGAGATCGACTTGCCATCTGTCGGCACTGTCGGTATGTCGACGAAGCGCTCTGAATCGGAGTTCTTCATCCACTTCATTTCGTTTCTGTACCCAGGGTCGATCCTGCGTTTCGACCTCAGCAACGGCAAGACCAGCGGCGAGCTCTTCCGTGAAACCAAGGTCAAGGGCTTTGACGCGAGCTTGTTCGAGTCGAAGCAAGTGTTTTATCCATCGAAGGACGGCACGAAGATCCCAATGTTCATTGTCAAGAGCAAGAACTCGCCATTGAACGGCGAGTTGCCAGTGTACTTGTACGGCTACGGAGGCTTCAACATCTCCCTCAGCCCTGCGTTCAGCGTGGCTCGCTTGGTGTTTGTGCAGCACTTTGGCGGTGTGCTCGCTCTTCCAAACCTTCGTGGTGGC
>JAASGK010000872.1:0-14927 GCA_023334195.1 Globisporangium emineosum
GCGCAGCTCATGAGCGTGTACAGCTGCACTCTCGGCATGCGCGCTCGATCCGCTTTGTTAGTCTTTGGCCACGTCGATTCGACCCACCCGATCTCCTTCACGGCTGTCGGAGGACGCACCAGGCGCGCCAGCTTGCTGGAGCCACATTCGAGACTAAGCAAGTTGAGAATACGTGACCGCTTTGACGGGGGTTCTCGGAAGAATTCAACCCACTCTTTCAGCTTCCAGTCCTCCGCGAGCTCCAATTGAGACGCCACCTATTCGGGTTCGTAGCACAACATATGGTAAATAACAGGTTAACCAATATCATTGGCTTTACAATCGCGCCGTACGAATGCATGTATTCATCGCAGAGACGTACGTCAATCGCTCGAATGGGGCGCTCGCTGCCAATGTTCTTCTCAAGCTCGCCCAAGCTCATGCCCGGGCCAGGAACTAATTTGCACAAACAGCAAGTGCCACGTTACCATCTGAAGCATACGCGCAATGCAAGAGCACGAGCGAGCTATGCAGCGACGCAACGACTATAACAACGAACTGAAGCTCACCTGTGAGACCCACTTGCTCCGGCGACGCAGCGACAATCGGCTTTTGAAACCCGTTTTCCAAAAACTGCAGCATGCGGTGAGCACATAGAGCACATGATACCAGGTCAGTTCGGTATGTTCTATCAAAAATACACCCACGAGCCAAGCAAAGCAGCAGCACAAAGCAGCAACAAGACTCACGTATTCACGGCCAATGACCTGTCCGCTGGGGACCCTGAACGCGATGCTCACTCGGGCCTTCGCTTCCTCCTTCAGCAGCTGCAGCCGCGTCTGCATGCGCGCGCGCCAATCCGTCGCGGTCTCCGCCTGGAACTTCTTGCGCAGCGGCACTTTGCGCAGCAAAAAGGCACTGTCGCCACTCGGATCGGCGTCCACATCCACATCATCGTCGTCGCCACTGGTAACGTCGCTCGCGCACTCGCGGCGCTGCGCTGCCGCTTGGTGCTCCGCCTGCACAGTGAGCGCCGCCGTCACACACGCGTCCAAGGAGGAAGCCTGCATCGCTGGTCCCATTTTCGATTCTCCCCCGCACGAAACAAAACTCAAATTGCCTGCTCTTGCAAAAATGACCCTTCATAAATCCAAAACCACATTTTTGGATCACACATGTGCAACAATTGCATTTTTGCACCAGTAAAACCTCGCCAGGAAAGGTAAAACCTCGTCTAAGTACTACCGGGTATATATTTGGAGAGAAGCACACCTACCTGATATACATTCTAGTCGAAGAAAGAATGATGGATAAAATGGTGTCCCTACCAACCGATACAAAACACAGCAACAGAGCACTTGACAACCAGCGAGCGGCTCCGAAAGCAGTCGATTCGTGCGTGATCATGAGTCAGTGGATGCTCCGGTGCGCGCTGCAGAAGGCGCTGGCCGCCGGCGTCACCACCACCAGCGCCACTACCAGTGCTACCACTAGCAGTGTTCTCACTGCCGGCGCGGGTGCGCAGTCGGCGGTGACCACGAAGCTGCACTGGGCGTCGCGAAGATACAGCACCTCGAGCGTGCCCGACCGCCGCAAGCGCAACCACCTGCAGAGCAACAAGAAGGACCAGAAGAAGAAGGGTAGCGGTGCAGATGGCGAGGAGGCTGCGACCAAGAGCCGCTTCGCCAACAACAACACGAAGGCCAAGGGCAACTGGGATCTCTTCAGCAGCAGCAACGCCAACCGCGTCAACAGCGCAACGAGATCTACTGGCGCAGATGCGAGTACAACTGCTAGCAACAGCAGCAACGCCGCGGGTGCGAGTGCGAATGCGCAGGCGAGTGGAAAGAACGCGTTCCGCAATGCAAAGACCAACCCTCGCGTGGGAGCGTTCAACAAGAAGCAGGGTGGTACGAGCAGCAGCAACAGCCAGAGTCCAGTGTTCACCAACAAGTTCCAGAACCTGCTGTCGTTTGCGTTTGATTCCAATGACGACACCAAACCATCCGGAGGAGGAGCAAACGGTGGCGCTTCGCCTTCATACCGTGGCGGAAAGAAGAAGTTCGACTTTGGCCCCAACAGCCAGAGCAAAACCCGCGGTGCGCTGTTAGCGAGCGATGACGATGATGACGTGGATTTCTTCAGTAACAACAGCAGCAACAAAGGCGTAAGAGCTCCTGAACTGTCGGCACTCGGACTGGTCGACGACGACGATGACGACGACGATGATGCGCACCCCCGCAAGCACAAGAGCAAGAAGCCGAGCGCTGTCGCCGGCACTGTTGGCTCACTCTTGTCGGCAGCGGCAGCAGCCCCTGGGGGTTCGCCAGACAAGCGCAAGCTGATCAAGAACAAGAAGAAGAAGGACGCGCGCAGCCTTTTGAAGAACTTCCAGTTTGAGAACAGCCTCTTTGACTCGGACGACGACCTCTTTGGCCACGTGGACTGGTCCGAGAAGCGCGGCGGCGGCGGTGGTGGTGGCGACAATGACAACCGAGAGCAGCGTCGATTCCAGCGCACGATGCGCAAGCAGACCAAGCAAGCGCCGAAGGTGGTGCTCGCGCCGCGCGAAGTGGAGATCCCGACGATGATCTCGGTCGAGGACCTCGCGGAACGCATGTGCGTCAAGTCGAAGGTGCTGCTCAAGGCGCTGCGCGACCTGGGCGAGCGCGGCATGAAGGACGAGTCGGTGCTTACGAACGACGTCGCGGAGCTCGCGGTCGAGTCGCTCAACATGATTCCCGTGCTGCTTCCGCCCGATTTTGTCGATTTGGAGCTCACAGTGCCGCCGTCCGACTGCTCCATGTTCCCACACCGCTCGTCAATCATTTCAGTCATGGGCCACGTCGACCACGGCAAGACCACGCTGCTGGATTCGCTGCGCAAGTCTAAAGTCGCGGCTGCCGAGGCGGGCGGGATCACGCAGAGCATCGGTGCTTTCACAGTGGAGCTGGGCAAAAAGTTTGGCAACCAGAGCAAGATCACGTTCATCGACACGCCCGGTCACGCGGCGTTCAGCGGCATGCGCTCGCGCGGCTCCGAGGTGACCGACATCATCGTGCTCGTGGTCGCCGCTGACGACGGCGTGCGCCCACAGACCGTCGAAGTGATCCAGCTCGCGCAGAAGAACAACGTGCCGATGGTCGTCGCGGTCACCAAGTGCGACATGCACTCACACGACGAGCAGGAAGTGCGGAATCGCATCGCCGACCAGCTCTTGAACCGCGGCGTGGTCGTAGAGCAAATGGGCGGCGACACCCCTCTTGTGTGCGTCTCTGGCAAGACCGGCGAAGGTCTGGACACGCTGAAGGAGACGATCGCGCTGCACGCCGAGATCCTGGACCTGCGAGCAGACAACAAGGCCAAGGGCGAGGCGATTGTGCTCGAAGCCAACATTGCACGAGGCGTGGGCACGCAAGTGGACGCGATCGTGAAATGGGGCACGCTCAAGACGGGGACCATCGTCGTGTGCGGTTTGGAGTACGGCAAGATCCGCGCGCTGGTGGACCAGAATGGGAAACGCGCCAAGGAGATCAGTCCGGGCAACCCGGTGCGCGTGATCGGGCTCAAGGGTCTGCCGAACGCCGGCGACGCGCTGCTTGTCGTCGAGAGCGAGGAGCGCGCGAAGGAAGTGATCGAGCAGCGCCAGGAGCTGCTCGAGTGGGACCTCATGGCGACCGCCGAGGAAGAGGACGGCGACGACCCGTCGGGCAACTCGCACCGCCGACGAAAGTACATGGGCGCGCGCCGAAAGTGGCAGCAGATCGAGCTGCGTCGTCGCGAAGAAGTGGACGAAGCCAAGCGCGTGGCGTCGCTCAAGGCTGGTGACGCCGGGTACGTGGCGAACATCGTGCCGATCATCGTCAAGACCGACTCGGTGGGCGTGATCTCAGCGATCGACGAGCTCATTGCGTCGCTGCCGTCGGACGAAGCGGTGATCAAGCGCATCGTGGCGTCGGTCGGCCCGGTGTCGTCGTCAGACATTGCGATGGCAGAAGCCACGGGCGCGACGATCTACGCATTCAACATCAAGCACCCGAGCACGATCGACCGCGAGGCCCTGGAGAAGAGCGTGAGCATCCGACAGCACCGCGTGGTATACACGATGCTGGACGACATCAAGGAGCTGCTGCGCGAAAACCTGAGCGGCGTGGAGGAGACTGAGGTGATCGGCAGCGCCGAGGTGCTGCAGTCGATCCCGATCACGACGTCCGGACGCCGCACAACCAACATCGCCGGCTGCAAGATCACGATGGGCGCCATGAACATGCAGGCCATGTACCGCCTCGTGCGCGACGGCGAGACGGTCGTCGAGGGCATCTCGATGGAGTCGATGCGCCACTTCCAGGAGAAGGTCGGCGAGGTGACCAAGGGCCAGGAGTGCGGGTTGCAGCTCGACGGGCTCGACGACTTCCAGGTGGGCGACGTGCTGCAGGCGTACGTCGTCAAGGTCGTCAAGCGCGCGCTGTAGGCTGACGGCCAAATGATAATCACACACGTAGAGACACACACTTACCACATTCGTACGTATCTTAAAAGAAGAAAAAAGAAGCAAAACAGCTTGATGCGCGTTCTTTGGTGAAACCAGGTACGCGACTTGATTTCAGTATGATTAGGGCGAACACCAAATCAAGATATCCCTTCGAGACACAACGCGAGTCAGACACAATTCGAGGCACCAACACAAAAATAGGAAATGGCTCGAAAATGACCATAACACAAGCGGCTCGGAAGGTCACTTCCAGGGCTGATAACACTGGATATTTCGTACGTGATTGAGTTAGAAAAGAAAGTTTGGGAGATGCATCCTCTGGTCAATTGTCAGCCGTTCAGCCGCATGAGTCGTTGCAATACGATTGTCCCCTTAAACAGACAATTGAACCGGCTTAACCCAATTGTTCATACATATCCATCCTTGCTAACATGTTTGACTTTTTGAAGAAGAATGGCCCTTCAGCACCTCACCAATGCTGCATCAGTAAATACGAAGGAGCTCATCGCTTTCCTAAGGTGTAGTGCGGTCAAGAGCGCATGAAGAGGGCATGGAGAAGAGCTTCTTCGAGTGGTTTTGTCTTGGGTAGTCAGAAACCAGCTGGTTCGGCTTCGTAATCGGCACAAAACGGTGCAATTTGAAGCAGCAAAGCTGCGTTAATGCAAAGCAATTCGACCTCGACAAAAGAGACAGTGTCGCTGTAAAGCCTCTATAGTAATTCGATCTTTCAATAAAAATAGTAAGTATAAAGTAAAATACCTCGAATGGATGTTCCTCGGAAAAAATGACCAATTGGCTCCAATCACCTGCGATTTGTGCAGCATACCCCAGAACTCCGTTTTCTTTTCTCTTTCTGCATGTATGAGTTGATTGTCTGTATCATGAAAACTTTTGGCATGGCAAGCGTTTCTTACAGGCCTCATAATGTGTCTCAAAGGGACACTCTTGATTTCAGTACGAAGGCTCTTTTGTTCGAAGTTTGAACTCAAGGTTGCATGTTACTGAATGGGGAGTTAGTGTCAAAAACGTCAAAGCATCTTCGCCATATCCTGAAGATTGTCAGCAATGTCAAAAATATTTCGCCCCATCCCGCCTCCCCATCTCAAGATGCAAATAGTGTGGGCCACTCATCTTAACAACATTCACTCTGTAAAAAATAATCGCCTAAAAATACATGTATAGTTTTTGCTGCCACATTGAAGAGGCTATCGTGTTTTTGTATGAGGTTTCCCATTTACTGTTAGAAAATATTGACGACCATATAACACGAGTCATTTTGTTTTGGGGCGCAGAGTACCGGTGTTGTTTTTCTGGGCTCCGTTTTGACTCGTCGCTTGGACAAGAGGGCCAACCAAACAGCACAACGACCAGTGATCCGCGACAAACCAAAGAACTCCATTCGGATCACCGACAACACAGCAATGCCTTGTCGCCGCGCTCTCTTTCTCTACCCAGTAATCTGTTCAGTAAAATTAGCAGTTGGAACTACCGGTATTGTATTCAGTGTACTTTGTCAAGTTTAACAAAGTCAACATGAATTTGGGGAATTGACATAAAAATGAGCAAATTTTTAGAGAAAAGTTTAACTGCCCTCAGTTCATTTTAGAAGATCAGTACATATGTTATCATCTTAATTTTGTGACTTCACACGGAAAAAGTGAGTGAAATTTGGTGTTCAAATTGTGTGGTGTTTGGCATTATTCTGTACTGATTTAAGTTAGTAATATTTGTTTAAAATATAATCGTGTGAAGAGTTGAATTAATATGTACTGACTTTATATTCCTTAAAGTGGCACTTACTAAATAATAACTCATCAGGATAAAAAGCCGAAAATCCTACTTTGGTAAATAGGTACCGGTATATCGATAAACTTCATTCAAATGTAACAACTGGAACAACCGGATACATTACCGGTATATACCGTCCCCCTCCTTCCTCATCAGTTTTTTTTTCTCTCTTTTATCATTTGACTTGAAGTTTGTATGCTGCGGGCGTCGTCCGGCTCGACCGATGGAGGGTTTGACTGACTGGAGTTTTGAAAATTCGCGAGCGTGGGAAAGCGAGAGCGAGGAGCGTCTGAGCGACCGACCGATGGACCCGCACGCAGTTAACCCGATGGCGATGCAGCCCATGTCCATGCCCATGGGCATGCAGCAGGCCATGTCGATGCCTATGGCCGTGGCCAACAGCGGCCCCAACCCCGCGGCGGGCGGCGTGCAGATGGGCATGGGCATGAACCCCATGGGTGGCGCGGGCGTGGCTGGTGCCGCCGCGGGCCAGTACGGCGTGCCCCCGCAGCAGCAGCAGATGATGATGAACATGAACGCCATGAACGGCATGAACCCGCAGCAAATGGGCATGAACCCCCAGCAGATGGGCATGAAGATGAACACGATGAACCCGAACGGCATGAACCCGAACATGCCGGTCCAAATGGTGGGCGGCGGGCCGGTCATGGGCGCCGACTGGCGTATCCAGCTCACCCGCGAGCACCGCGCGAACCTCATCGCCAAAATGTACGTCTATGTGCTTTTGAATTGTAAAGTATGTGTCCATATGTATGTGTATTTCGATGCGTTGTACTAATATTAATGGGCTGTCTGGTTGTGAATATTTCATAATGGGTTGATTTACTGAACAGCTACAACGAGATGGTGCGCGTCGCGAGCGACCCACCGCCGGGCATTAAGCTCTGGATGAACGTGTCGTGGTACGAGCTCACGCTGTACAAGGAGTCGCGCACCCAGGAGGACTACATCACGAAGATCTTCAACCGCCTGAAGTCGCTTCGCGCGCAGCCCACGGACGTGAACGCCGCCATGTCGGCGCAGGCGCTGCAGAACAACGGCATGCTCTCGCGTCTGGACTTCTCGTACTACAACAACCCGAACGTGGGCGTGCGCACTGCCCCTCCGCCTGTGGTCCAGACGCAGACTGCTGGGTACCCTGGTCACCCGCAGCAGTTCTCTGGCGCCGGCGGCCACCCTCAAGCTTCTGCAGGTCCTCAGGTGCAAGTGAAGCAGCAGCCGCAGATGGCTTCTGGCGGCGCGCCTGCTGGTATGGCGAGCTTGTCTGCAGTGAACCCTGGTGCCCCCACGACGGACCCAGCCACAGCGGCGCGCGCAGGGATGCCGAACGGACCTGTGAAGCCAGAGGCAACGATGGGAAATGTCGCTGACAGCGCGGCGGAGTACTGGCGCCAGCACGCTGCGTTGAAAGCCAAGTACCACGACGACGTGGACAAAGTGCACAGCGCCTTCAAGAAATACGTGGATCACATGAAGGACCACAACGAAACGGACCAGAAGAAGAAACTGCGCTACCTGCTCAGCTATGTGCAGCTGTGTGCAAGCGTGCTGAGCGAAGACAAATCGACCCACCAGCCGCGGAAACTCGAAGAGCTCGATAAGGTGTACAAGTACATTGTGAAGATTGTGAACCCGTACTTGAAGAAGCTGCGCACGGAAACGGATAAGCGGAGCTTCACGCCTGGCGGCAGCAGTGGCAGCGGTCCAACTGGGGGAGCAGGGCAAGCACCGACTGGCTCGCCTCCGAGCGCCCAGACTGGAGGCAATGCTGGTCCACCTGGGGGTAACTCTGGGATCCCGATGAACATGATGGATCCTAACGCAGCGATGCGTCAACAGCAGCAGCAACAACAGCAACAGCAGCAGCAACAAGCTCAACAGCAGCAAGCTCAACAACTTCAGCAGCAACAGCAAGCCCAGCAGCAACAGCAGAATGCTCAGCAACAAAACCCAGCCAACCAGCCAAACCAGCAGCAGCAACAACAGCAACCACAACAGGGACCTGGTGGAGCACAGCAAACTCCTCAGCAGAAGCAACAGCAGTACCAACAACATCTCCAGCGCCAGCACCAGATGCAACAGCAGCAGCAACAACAGCAGCGGCTACAAATGCAACGCCAGCAGCAACTCCAGATGCAGCGTCAACAACAGCTTCAGAACCAGCAGCAACAGCAACAAGCGCAGCAGCAGCAGCTTCAGAACCAGCAGAAACCTCAGGGACAACTGGGACAACAACCAACTCAAGGCGGCCAGCAGGCGAATCAAATGAAACAGCAGCAACAGCCACCAAATCAGCCGAACCAGCAGCAGAACCAGGGTAACAACCAGCCGCAGCAGCAACAACAGCAGCAGCAGCAGCGACCGCAACAAGGTCAACAGGGACAAGGATCGAACCAACCTACTGGCCAGCAGCAGCCTTCTCAGGCGCAGCAGCAAGCTCAGCAGCAACAGTTGCGTCAACAACAGGCTCAGCAGCAGCACGCTCAGCAACAAGCTCAGCAGCAGGCTCAGCAGCAACAACAAGCCCACCAGCAAGCCCAACAACAGGCTCAGCAACAAGCCCAGCAGCAGCAACAGGCCCAGCAACAGCAGCAGAAAAATCAGACACAGTCCCAGCAAGCGCAGATGCAGGCTCGCCAGCAGGAGAGTCCGTCGATGTCGTCTGGGCTGGGCTTGAGTCTGGACGACAGCCTGTATCCTGGCATGGACAGCGGCTCGCTGTTGCAGATGCCTTCCAATCTCTCAGGACCGGGTTCGTCGTCCAGCTATTCCATGGGCTTTCCCAACGATCTGTCGCCGACGGGCTTTGGCGACCTGGGCATTTTGGACATGGACGGCTCGGGGCTCTCGAGCTTGTCGTACGACGGCCAGGACACGCCGAACTCTGGCAACGGCGGCCGCCACGGCAGCGGCGGCAACGACAGCAACGACGACAGCGGCGACAACGCGGACCTGATGACGTTTGTGGAGGCATTATAAAAGGCTATGGAGACTTGCGCAGAAGACTGAGCGACTTTGACAGATTTGAATGACTGATGTGAGTAGCTTCTGTAAAGTGGATTTCTTTTTTCTTGTTTGTTTTTGTTATTGGGAAGAAAGAAAAGACACAAGCGTTTGCATGAAGGACTTGCTTGTTTTGCTTTGTTTGTTGATGATGGTGCCTTGCAGCGCAAGTTCTTGTGCATGGCGCAAGCAACAAGGTTGCTGATACCAATTGAGGTTTGCGTTGGTACCAAATGGAGTGGACACCAGCACTGGTTGCCGCATGAATACAGTAAGTGTATCTATCGACGTGAGTGTGACTGTGTGTGTGCAATCACAGAAAACCCAGAAAAAGCTCAGATTTGAAGTGCAAGAAAGATCTCGCAGATCAGTTTCTGATACTAAAGTCAACGCGCCACCAACAAGTGTGCCACAATCAAGCAAGTTGCTTGCGGACGAGCACGCACACGACAATCACGTTCACAAGCGCAAACGAAAACCAAGTCTACTTGTCGGAACTGGATGTATTTGTCAAGTTTGCCATGTACATGCAACAAAGCAACGCAGTTGCAGCGGTTGCTAAAGAAACTGAGCGCCATCAATCCCTCCCGCCGTGGGCGCTCGTCCAACGAAAGAAACCAAGTGTGAGCTTTCCACAAGCCATTTCGTTAGAAGCCAAGATGCGCGCATAGGTACAGTTTTGGGTAAAGCCGAATTTGGGTTGGTTGTGGCGCAAAAAATATCCAGCGTGTCGTGCGTTCAGTTCCCCTCTTCCTCGATTTCGAAAATTCGAATTTTGGATTAGGAAATTACGAATGTAGCCTCTTTGTATATTGGTTCATGAAGGTGAAGCTAGATAGAAATTGGCTTGGAAACTGCTTTGAGATGTGCAGCGAATATATGTTTTCAAAGGGATGTTAAGTGGACATGGTGCTATTTTTGCAATTTACCAGAACAAACGAACGGGTCAGCTTGCTGGGCAGAAAAAACAGCAAGTGAAACCTTGGGGGAGAGTTCCCCCGTGTCAAACAACAAGCTGAGCCCTATTTGAGGGCAAACTTGCTCGCTGTGTGTGCGGGGCGAGAAACAAAGCAAACAATCAAGCAAGCGCACTCAAGAGCGACTCTCTGTTTTGCTTCTAACTCGAGCAGACCTTTCCTCGCTGACGTGCGTGTGCGTGCGGCGTCAAACTCCTCAAGAAGACTTGCGAGCCCCTGTCACCTCTGCGAAGCGACGCTTGCGCGAGATTGACTCGGATTGCGCGCCGTCAAGTTGTTGTTGTCACCCACCAGTCAGTCCGTCCCCCGCTTCACTTGATTTGTCTTGCGCGCGCGTTCGTTTGTGCTTGTTTGTGCTTGCTTGTTTTGCTTGCTTGCCTTGTTGTTGTTGTTGTTTGCGACGCAAGGTGACCCTTTTTTAGTACCGCGCCAACCAACAAGCCAACAACAAGTTCGCTGCCAGTGCTTCTTCTGGATGGTGCGTCCACGCGGGAAGTCAAACCCGATGAATCCGTCGCGCCTACTCAAGACGAGCACGAGCGGCTCCGCGAGCGTGCTCAACCTGCAGATGGCGCCGCTGGGCGCGCTCTCGCCGGCGCTGGAGGAGGACCTGGAGAGCCAGGCGCGCGCGTCGCTCTCGCTCTTCGGCTTCGGGGTGCACGACGCGGTCAACTGGAGCCTCGTGGCGGCCGGCGACTCGCTCGCCAACTCCGTCAACGGCAATGGCGTCAACGGCGTCAATGGAAATGGCTACAGCAATGGCAGTGGCAGCAGCAGTAGCAATGGCAACAGTACCAGCGGAAGTGGCGGTGCCGCCTCGGGCGTGACGCTGCTGGAGCGCGTCTGCCCCATCGGCACGAACGCATTCCTCTGGAACACGATGAACATGGGCGAGTCCGGCGCGAGCGCCATGAGCGCCAGTATGCTCAACAGCGGCGATCCGAGCGACCCCAGCGGCGTGAACCCGAGCGGCGAGGACGACCCGGACTGGGACCCGCTCGGCTACGGCCACATCTTCGCGTCCAAGATCCTGCAGCAGTACCTCGTCAAGTGCGTGGCGGTGATCCCGGCGTCGGTCGAAGAGGTCGTGGATCTGCTCATCCGCTCGGACCGTGACGACATGGAGACGCCCATGCATCACCTCGTGGGCGTCAAGATGACGGCGTCCGGGATCATCTACCGCCGCAAGCGCAAGCGCGCCCGCCGCGCCAAGCACCCGCGACGCGCAATCAACGCGACCAACAACAGCGCCAGTCGGCGCCAGCGCACGCTCACACCCCCACAGCCGCACGCGCATTCCCAGTCACACTCGCATTCCCACTCGACCACGGACCTGAGCGACTCGTCGTCGTCCGACTCGGAGGACGAAGAAGAAGTCGTGGTGATCGACGACAATAGCGAGAACCAGTCGCTGAATGACCTCAACCGTCCGACAACCAGCGCGCGGTACCATTTGCGCTCCACCGCGAGCACGGCGTCCATAGACAGCAACAGCAGCGAGCGGCCGACCGTGAATATGAGCATGAACATCCTAAACTCGCACTCGTCGTCGTCGTCGTCACTGACAGCGTTCTCGTCGTACATGGACGAGTACCGCGCGTCGCTGACGCAGGGCCAGCAGGGCAACCTGAGCCTCAAGTGGGTCGTGGGCGAGAAGACCGGCCGCATGTTCACGCAGCGCGCCAACTACTGTCTGCTCGACTACGAGTGCGTGCTCGTGAACGACTGGGAAGAGGAGGCGAATGGCGGCCGCCCCATGTATGTGCGCGCGCTGCAGTCCGTGTACCTGCCGCAGTGCCAGCCGTGGATCGACGAGCTGGGCGCAAAGCCTACGGACCTGCAGCCCACGGGCATCATGGTGCGCGAGGCGACGCAGCGGCCCGGGTTTGTCGAAGTGCAGTTCGTCGCGTCGATCCTGGAGAAGGCGCAGTTGCCGATGACGTCGCGCCGCGCGAAGCTTCGTGCGCTCTGTGCTAAGATTGCGAAGCTCGAGGAAGTGGTGACGAGCCGCCGGCTGTCGCAGTCGCTGCTCGCGCACCAGCCGCACTGGGTGAGCAACCGTGAGCGCCACGTGTGCCACTGCTGCGACGCTGTGTTCAACCTGACGCGCCGGCGCCACCACTGCCGCCTCTGCGGCGAGATCTGCTGCTCCGACTGCTGTCCGAAGAAAGACGTGGCGCTGCCGGAGGTCGGCACCACGAGCGTGCGCGTGTGTGTGTTCTGCGTGCAGAAGCGGCGCCACAGCGGCGACGCGGTCGAGTCGTCGTCGTCTGTGTCCTCAGCAGCAGGGGCGACGCTCTCGCCCGTGGCCAAGAGCGGAGCATCGTCCGCGTCGTCGTCGTCGTACTACATGGCCACGCCACCGCCGCACCAGTCGCACAGCCACCACCACCTGTCGCTGCAGCACTCGCTCTCGTCGTCGTCGTCGTCGTCGCCGTCCGACTACTATTTATCCTCGTCGAGCTACGGCGGCTCGATGCCCGGCAGCTTTAGCGGCGGCACGAGCGGCTCGCTGGGCGACCGCAAGCCGTCGCTGGCGTCCTCCATGTTCCAAAAGTTCAAGAGCAGCAGTCTCGGCAACTAAGAGAGCCATTGGTGGGCTGAGTAGGTTGTAGTGGTCGGATCGTGGTCGCAGATCAGCATAGTCAGTAGTAGTCCGTCGTAGTAAACCTCATCATCAAATACAACAATAGGCATTTTAGGTATCACATCACTCCAGAACTTTGATACTTTAGTATCAAACACACACACGCGCGCACATACATCTTTTCATTTCTTTCGCTCTTGTTTGTATTGTTTGCATTGCTTTTTGGTCATTCGTTCTCTCCATACAAAACCCCATTATCCTCATCTCCTCTTGTCTACGAGCGCCCAAAGACCGCGCGGAAGCCCTCTTTCTGCGCCTCCGAGAGCGCGTCCGGGAACTCGACGTGGAACTTGATGTGCAGTGCGCCTTTCTCGGACGGGAAGTGCTGCTTCGGCATGCCCTCGCCGCGCATCACGCTCACGAAGCGCGGCGGCGTCACCTGCGAGCGCACGACCTCCACCGGGCGGCCGTCCAGGTGCGTGAACGCCTTGCGGAAGCCCACGAGCGACTCCTTGAGCGAGATCGTCAGGTCCATCCACAGGTCGTCGCCGTCGCGCGTGAAGAGCGCGTGCGGGATCGTCTGCACCTGGAGCCGCAGGTGGCCCGCGGTCTGGCCGGGCTCTTCGTCCGCGTAGTTCTCGTACTCGACCTCAAAGCCGTCGGGCGTGCCTTTCTCAATGTCCACGTCGAAGCTCAGGTCGCTCATCTCGACCTTGCGGCCGCTACACACGGGGCACGTGCTGCTCGAGATCTTTCCCTTGCCGTGGCACTTCTCGCACGTGGTCTGGAATTGCTGGATGAAGCCCGGACCGACGCGGCGCGTGGTCATCTTGACGCCGTGGCCGCCGCACTCTGAGCACACGTGCAGGTCGTCTTCATGCGCGGTGCCCTTGCCGTGGCAGTGGTGGCAAACTGTCTCGCGGCGGATCGAGAATTGCAGCACCTTGCCGTTGTACAAGTCCGCGAGCGACACGCGCAGCGGCATCACGACGTCCGGCCCGCGCGACGGCTCCTGCTCGCGCTGACGCCGTCCGCCGCCGCCAAAGAACTGCGAGAAGATGTCGAACGGGTCGTGGCCCCCACCGCCTCCGCCATTCGCGCTCAGCCCTTCCTCGCCGTAGCGGTCGTACTTGGATTTCTTCTCTTCATCTGACAGCACGTCATACGCTGCAAACAAATTAACCCCCAAACGCACAATGTTAGGCTCTCATTGCGACAGCGCCAGGCATACAAACATAAGGGCGCTTACCTCCAGCGACCTCTGCAAACTTCTTCTGCGCGTCTTCGTCGCCCGGGTTCTTGTCTGGATGATGCTGCAGTACATTGTTATACGAGCATACTGTTACATTACGAAGAGCTCTTTTGGCAACTGCATGGGGTCAAGAACTACCTACGCTCGCACCTTGAGCGAGAGCTTGCGGAACGCGCGCTTGATCTCCGCGGAGGACGCATCGCGCGTGACGCCCAGCACCTCGTAGTAGTCTCGTCCTGCCAGCACACTCACGCAGAGCGCCGCCGCCACCACCAGCACCAGCACCAGCGTCCTGAGGCCACGCGGCGCTGCCATATTCGCTTTTGGCTTTCTCGAATCTTTTTGGCTCACAAAAACCAAACTGAAGGACGGTGGAATGTGGATTTCGCACTTACAAGAGTGGATAGGGTATCATTGGGTTGATGGAGCCACGTCACGTGCAATTCAAAGACTTGTTTACAACAAATAAACCTGTTTATAAACTATAATAATTCAAATTGTAAAATAATAGATCTCTATAAAAGGATAAATAGTACTTCTAGTCAATAATAGAGGTAGAATCCAAACGTCGCGCTGTGGCGCTAATTTGAAAAAGGTCCACGAAGCAGCTCCAAGGTCGCACCATGTTGCACCTCCCACGAGCGAGCGACGTTCCTCCAGTCACCGCCCAGAAGACCTTGAGTGCCACTCCAGCAAGCTGGCGCGCCTGGTGCGTCCTCCGACAGCCGTGAAGGAGATCGGGTGGGTCGAATCGACGTGGCCAAAGACTAACAAAGCGGATCGAGCGCGCATGCCGAGAGTGCAGCTGTACACGCTCATGAGCTGCGC
>JAASGK010000873.1:0-14924 GCA_023334195.1 Globisporangium emineosum
CAAGCTCTCAACTACGCCATAACCGAAGACGACCCGGATTTGCTGCGCGCACTCGTCAGCATCAACGCCATCCTCTCGCGAAACCCGCTCCAACCAGAACAGGAAGCTTAGCTTAGCCTAGATTATTTATCACTTTCTAGACTGCTCCTTCGGACAGAAGAAAAAGTCCAGCCTAACTTGCTAACAAGCCAGGCTATCTTTGCCCCCCCCCAGAGGAAAATGGACATAAATTGTCCACTAATTGTCCACTTTATGTATCGTACCACAGTGCAATATGCATCTGATTAAGTACGATGATAGTCGCCCAAGCTAACAAGAGAGATTAAAGGTGTTCAACAACCCATATCACCTTTGGCAACATAGTTTCACTCGTGGCATCATCTTGTTATCGAATTCTTGGCTGAAACAAGTGAATACAAATTATCAAAAATTTGTCAATTCTTGATCAAGTAGGTATCTAGTTGAGTAGGTATCAGCTTTCTCCATACAGTTAATAAAGGAACGAGGTCGGTGGACTTCAAATCTATCATATATAAAGAAATATTATACAGCACAGGTATCATATAGTACAGGTTTTACTGTACTGCAAATGAACCAAAAATAATGGTTATCAGATAAAAGAACGGGGAGAGGTCCATTTTCCCACGCGGACATTGACTGAGCTTTTTCTCTCTCATTTGCGAATCCGCCACGCCTTCGACAGCACCGCTCGCGATCTCCAGCCCCAGTTCTTTGGTATTAAAGCACCCCCTGTCTCTATTGGTTGAGCATGACGCGCGGGGACTTCTACACTGTGGTGAAGGGCCATCGCCCTGGCATCTACACCGAGTGGGAAGGCGGCGCGGAGGTGCAGGTGAAAGGCTTCTCGGGCGCCAAATACAAGAAGTGTAAGACGAGGCAGAGCGCTGAGGAGTATCTTATCAAGAACGGCGTGAGCGTACCAAGCATCGCTACACAGGAAGAGGAAGAAGAAGGCGAAGAAGAAGAAGGAGAAGAGGAGGAGGAGAGCAGTGAATTCGTGTCTGATTTCAGTGGGATGTCGTTAGCGAGTAATGCGGATGAACCAATTGCGAGCAAGTACCATGAGCGAAGAGAAACCCCAACGAGAAAGCGCCCAGATCCGCGAGACCCAGGTACGCTGGTCGCGTTCTGCGACGGGAGTGGACTGGACAATGGGAAGCCAGACTGCCGAGGCGGGTATGCGGCATTGTTTCCGCACTGCTCTCCTGCGTGGGACGTTGTCAAGGAAATCGAGGACGGCAAGAGAGCGACAAACGAGCGCGCAGATTGCTATGCTGTCCTTGCAGCCATGGAGCACGCGAATATAAAGGATCCAAACCAAGACCAGGCGCTTGTCATCTTCACCAACCACCTAAATGTGATCAAATCGATGACAAGGTGGATCGATAAGTGGCGCAGGAACGGCTGGCTGAGGACAAATGACAAACCCGTGGAGAATCGCGACCTTTTCGAGAAACTGCTGTTGGCGCAGGAAAAGCGACACATTGTGTGGGCGCATCTCAACAAGAACTCGGAAATGTCCGCCTGGGAAAAGCAATGGAGTACCAACGCCGACCGAGCAGCTCGTAAAGCTGCCCACAACGCTGACCGAGCAGCTCAAAATGCTACCAACAGGGCTCTGTAGCGCGGTGTCATTCTGCCGGAGCAGTATGCTTCCCACCCAGCATCTATTCTAGGGCTAGCACAGTCCGTAATTGGTCGCTTTTGAAATCTAATCTAGTATGCTGTGCCTGCACAGCAAATATGGCTTTGTTTGCTTGTAGTGCTCTTGGATACCGTATAATTTACGTGGATGATGCTGGTATTAAATATTTAGCACCCGTGTCGCTTTCTGTTCTGGTGGTGACAAGTAGAACTCTTCCACGAAGTTTGTTTGACTGCCATCATTAAGTTAGTCCAAGCGCCTGCAACTGGTCGCTGTCGATGGTGACATTTCTGTGAGCTCTATGCTTTTCGACACTGGAGTTGAAGCGCTGACCCCATTTCAACTTCTTCGAGCGAGACATATAACGAGTTGCGTGGCAAGGGCAATAGCCAACGAGAGCGGCGACTCCAGCTTTCGGCACCTAGACCATCATCCACTCCTTGAGGAAGAGCCACTGGGATTTCATTAACTTGTGGTGTTGGCGTTGTATCTTCCACAATTTACCACCGAGTTGGTGTCAGCACCAAGTCGATAAAAGTGGCGGCGGGTTGCTTTCCTCCCGTTTCTCCTCCGAAAGCTAACGGCCCGATTAAAAGAGCGACCGACAGAGATGAACCTTACTACGTACGTCGTCCATTCTAACAAAAAATCAGTCTTCTCGACGCGATCCGTGCATCGTGAAGCAGCCCTAGCTTCTTTTTTTTTTACGAGTACGCTATCAAATAAACACTGGAGCTGGTGCTGATCGAACTGCATACAGTACCGCTACTGGGAGTCGTGATGAAGCCGAGTGCGCCCACCATTGGCAAAATTTCGCCAACTTCTCAACTCTTGTCGAGTTGAAGTCACTGTGACATCAGACAGGAGCGCAAGTCCCTTCCTAATTGCAAGATTCCCATTCTGAATCCTTTGGGACCGATCACAATTAAAGTATCGAAGAAGACGGTCGCTTGTTTGGCAGAATACCTTGGTTAACAATTTCCTTATTCACAGGAACATAGGAATGTTCATTCGTGGCTGAAGAGCATTCAGGATCGAGAGTCAGATCTCGGATGACGGCTGATGCTAAGCCCTGGACCTTTGCCCCTTGGGATGGTGGGTGGGTGTCAAAATCGTCGGACGACTTGCTTCAGACCGCGCTGATCCACCAATCAACTGCTAGTCTATAACCAGCGCCCCTGCGCCCCTGCCGAGACTGTACAGGGTGGGGCAGCCAATCGATTGCTTGGCTCTTGACTTGGGACGGAGACGGACCTCGATTTGGCTGGCGCTTGAGATGGAAACGGATCTCGAACTGGCTGGTGGTTGACTTGGTTAGCGAAACGGACGCCATCCACTCGTCTTGCATCTTCGTTCTCGCTGCGCCGGAAAATTCCCATACCCAAGTCTCACCATAAATATACTCCGACAATTCCTTTTGACACGCATGAGCGCTTGCTTGTCTGTTGGTAAAAAATGGAGAATGTGCGGCTTGAAATCGCTGCAGCTGTGGCTGTGCAGCCTCTGCAGGTGATGCAGCTCGTCCAGGAGCTGCGTGGGATCCCGAAGGGCGCGCTCTGCGAGATTCACGACGTGTACTGCAAGCAGCAACAGCGGCAAAAGCTGATCCAGACCGAGGTCCAGCTGAGCTGCGAATCGATTGTGGCCGAGTTCCTTTGCCAAAAATTCGGGTGAGCTGTCCGCGTATGCATCAAACACGGTCTGTGATTTGCGCTTACTGAAAACGTGGACTTGTGTGAACTCGCATATCTCCTGTAGAGCGCCGTGCAGACATGTCGTGGGAGGAGAGATTATGCAAATTCAATGCCGTCGAGCGCACAAAGGTGTGTTAATGGTCTTGAGTTGGCTCATCAACATCAATGGCTATGCTCACTATTGAATCCGGAATTCGTGTTCTTTTGAAAGGGTCACTGTCGTTGAAAGGCGCCTCTGCTTCCTCGGAGTTACGATGCACAGCTATTGCCAAGGCTCGCGAAGCGAGCAGTCTGAAAAGTAAGGCCACCTGCGAGTGAGTGATCTCCATTCTGTGAAAAGAACTACTGAGCTGACTTGTGCTCGGATGCCTTGGAATCTAGTCAAGTCAAGTCCAGCTCGATCTTCAACTCTGCCGATGGAGACGGTTATCACTCTGATTGAGTTTCTTGGTGACCAGGTGGTCGAAGCCCGTGACACGTACGAAGAATTTGCCGACGAAGACCCTCCTGTTCTCCAAAGAATGAACCTGATCGGACTTACCAAGGCGTTGAAACAGCTGTGGTAGGTTGCACTGAGATTTGCTTGTCAAAGCCTCACTCACCCTCACCTCGAATACTGCATGTGACAGCTCAGCGGAGTGGAAAGCCAGCCAAGACCCAGCGATACACAAGGACAGTAGCAGCCCTTCTTCTCGGCACCTGGACGCTTCGGTCACTGTGAGCAACCTGCGTCGCCTTCTCTCACGGATGATCGCGACGGGCAACATCGCAATCAGCGAGCTCCCGACCAGCACGACGGCCCCATTCCTGTCGTACACGGACTTTTTAGCTTGCTACGTTGCATTTCTGAACCTCATCCACGCGTCGTTGGAGTCTTCCTGATAGAAGAAGAAGAAGCACTGCGGAAGGCAGATGAGAGCTCCAAGCGATTTCTAAATCGGTGACGATGGCGTTATGGATTCTAATTTATTTTGAATGTTGATTTGGAAAAATACCGAGTTCACATATACTGAGCACATCACCAACAACAAGAGAGCATCAACAGTTTCAAGCACTTACGAATTGAGAGCTGTAGGCACGAGCTCGCCATGTTTGTCGCTGGTACTGGGACGGAGTTCCAGGTTGCGCGAGGAGAACTGCAGGCTGCGACGCCCAGCGCCAAGAAGAAAAGTCGACACAAGCGAGATGCTGATGCTACATCTGAGCTGTCGGTATTAAGTGAGATGGATCAAGGCTACCAACGGATTGAGGCAGACGAAGCAACCAGCAATGCTCGCTCAGCCCGACACCACCACTCTCATCGAACTCGAGTGCCTGGAACGTCCGCACCACGACCCGAAAATCCTCCTTCAACAGACTCTCAGTTTCAGGGAATAGCTTCAGTCCCACGCACTCGAATTATTTATCGAACCACTGGGAGTCCCAGCAGCACCAGCAGCGGTAATAGCAGCAGCAGCAACTCCGTGCACCGCCGGCTCTCCTCGTTGTCCAAGCGTGATCAAGCTGTCTGTCATCCGGAAACGTCCACGTCAGTCTCACTAGCCCGCCGCCAGAGTTTCACGTCATCAGCGTCTGCGCTGCGACCTTCAAAGCAAAGACTCGAGCGCAACCGTCTTCTCTCTCGCGCACACGTTGAGTGCCGCCAACACCTCGACCGCTACAGCAACAACAACAACGATAACAACAGCGACAACTGCGACGATGCTGATGAAGACACCCCGTTCAATCACAGCAATGACAACGAAGCACCGAGCAAACGACCAGGGTCGTTCTCAGAAGCCGAGCTGGGCGTCGAAGACTGGCTGTATGAGAAGGAATCGGTAACTCCAGCAGAGCACCGCAATCTTCCTGCTGCAGCTTTGCCATCCCGTGCTCGTCGCTATCGCAACACAACCCCACAACCGGAATTCAGCGGTCTCCTTGATCATTTTAACGGAGGAGGCGAAGAAGGAGTAGCTGAAAAGGGAGAAGCTCACAGCGTTCGTCGTGAACACAGGTCCAGCAGAGCGGTGTCATCTCTCGTGGTAACCGCGAACGCCACTTCGACGATCTCTGATCGCCCACCGTCGCGCCAGCGCCATGCATTCCCGACGCACCTAATCGACACGAACAGCTTTATCGCAAACAGTAGCAGTACCACGTCGCACAACAACAACAGCAATACTCGCGCCACTCGCGAAAAGAGCGTTCGCAGTGCGACTGCGAGCATTCCGATCTCCGACACTACGACCACTGAGCGCCCACCGTCACGATACATGACCAAGGTGAAGCGCAGCGGTCAGTCGAAAGGAGCAGCACTTCCTGGAAACGCGAGCGACAGTGCGCCCCCAGAAGCGCAGGGCTCGCCTGGATCAGCATCCGGAAGCCCCGATTCGAGCCGCTTGCCGTCTCGCAGGTGTGTCGATAGCGTGTACTCGCTCAACCAAGTCAACCACGACCCGAAGACCGACGGGTTTGCCGATGTGGACGAGAGTGTACCGCCGCCATTTCGCATCGAGATCACGACCGATTCGTGTCGCATGTCTGCTTCGCACCAGCAGAACTTCAAGGATGGGTCGCCGACGATTTCTTCTTCCAATCAAATACATGCCAAGGACTCTTTGCACCACGATCGAAGCAACTTGCAGTCGAGAAGATGGTCGTCGTTTGGGAACCATGAACAGCTGCAACCGCACACACTGGGGACTGCACAAAGCAGAGAGAACCGAGCCAGCAACAACAACGGTGGTGGTGGCGATCGCGACTCTACGGGAAGGAAAATGTAAGTACGTGCTTGTAAAATGTATATCGCAACGTGAACTCACTCGGTGACTTTCTCATTTCAATATCCCTATTTTTCGCCACCGTAAAAAGACAAATAGAGTGGTTTGGCCAAGACGACCAGATCAACAATGCGCATCTCTTTGAGACGATCGTGTCCTCGCCGAGTCCCCGCTTCGAGCACAATTTCGACACCCTCGACGACCGTTCTTCTTCCTCGTCATCTTCCTATTCGGCAGCGTCATCGCTGGAAAAAACAGACTACATCCCACCTCAAGCCCAAACATCTGTCAAGTCGACGGCGCGAGGGCCACCAATTATGGCTGTTCCACAATCGAGCAAGGAACAGCAGGGTAAACAGATCAGCGACCAGCAGTGGATTCTCGCGAGCAACAACCCGTTCTTCTTGAATGCGCCAGCTCACTCGTCATCCGAGTTCGACGACATGGATTCTGAGACTGCGATCGCGCAGACCCCGCTCTACTCGTCTGAGGACTTGATGACGCTCGCGACCGAGATGTCGGACTTGCACCTCGACGATTTCATCATGGGCGAGCTTCAGCCGATGCCGATTTCCATTGCTCTTGGTGCTGGGAGTGGTGGTGGAGGTGCTCCCACGACGTCGCCAGCGCTGCTTACATCCCTAGGAAAGGATTTCCTCAGCCTCTTTGCTCAACATTAGCATGAATTGGCAACCTTTCAATTTATTCACAAATACGAACTATTTTGTACTAAGTACAACTTAATAGCACTTTGATTACAATGACTCTCACCTGCTGTGCCTTGTTAGACTTCGCCAACGGATACGGAAGCGTTCTTTGGGTCTTGAAAGTCTGGTGGGAAGCGCATGCTCTTTGGCAATTGCCAACGTTTGTCACCATTCTCTTGATTCGACATCCCCTGGATGTACGTCAACGTGCTCATGATGGTCGCGCCAAACACTGCAATGAAGAACGCGCACCCGACGCAGCAGCACAGGACCGTGATACGCAAGCACATCTTTGGTCCGATGAGCTCTTTGAGCATCATGACTGGGTTCGCGGAAAGGCGCATGCGGCCCACTGGAGGCGGCAAGTACGGATTCAGATTCGGAGCTTCTTGACCTTTTCCGACCGGGCTCGTTAGCGCCTCTTGCTCGGGCACAATTTGAACCGAGATCCCGATTCGCCCCTGCACACATGGTATTCAAAATATCGATTTGATGAGAAAACGGTTTGGCACAATAACACAATGTATCATGGTGTGTCACTTGTACCATGTTCATCGAGACGCCCGATTCGCGGTCTGTGTAGTAGATTGTGATCCACTCGGCATCGTCGGGTAGCGCACCGAGCCCCAGGAAATCCTAAAAAAGCGAGTAACAAGATTCGTAATCAAGAGTAAGTCAATGTGTACAATCAGCAAGCCACCAATGCACATACCGTTGGCAAGTCTCCTTACCAGAAGTCCATTCAGCGCTGCTTTCGCTTCAGCTTGCTCTTTTGCTTTCTTTCCTTTCTTCGCGCTATCAGCGGAAGGCTTTGAGAGAAACCCGGGTTTCTTGAAGGGCAATTTGGGCTTGTTTGGAATCTTCTTCTTTTGATTGCGAAGCAGCGAGTGGTTCTCCTTCGCAAATCCAGCTGAACTGAAGTCTTCAGTAGCAGAGTCATCGTCGCTGTTGTTTCCTTCGTCTTCGTCGTCCATTTCGCCGCCACCACTGTGCTCATTTACAACGCCCTGAGCTTGCTCTTGACTGTTTGATGCCAAATTCCCCTCTTGTGAACTCGTGCTCGACATCGCTTTCAGTTCGAGGAATGGAGATACGGCACGATTGCTTTCATAGGCGCGGCGGATCCATTTGTAGAAATCCAATTGCGCCTCGCCCAAGATGTCGTTCCACTTGAGCACGTCTTTATCCCACAACTGAATGTGCAGTCTTCCAAACTCGGGGGTTCGCAGCGGGTATTCGACAGGAAGCTTGAACCGCCAGTTCCAGCACGGTTTGCCGTTCGAGCAACGCCAGTGAACATCAGTGCTCTCAGCCTTGCCTCCTTCCATCCACGCCTTCACAAAATAATCATTCACCTCGCTGTTGTCCTTGTCCGTGATGTTTTCAGCTCGCCAAACGATCACGCGCACTTCAAACTTCTTTGGCGCAGGGGGCTCGATGTTAATTGGTGGGAGAACTGCTGCTTGCTGGGACGTGAGGATGTCGATCCAGAGCTGGATGAAACCCTGCGACGTCGTTCGCTTTGGTGTGTACAAATGACGGTACTCGATCGGTTTGAGACATCCACCAGCATCCTTGAGCTTCGGGTGACCCTGTCCAATGCGCTGCCAGTCCTTGTGGAACCAGCGATCTTCCAAGTCGATTGTGGTTGCACCAATAAACTCGTCCACTACCAAGTCGTGGTCCCAGACGCCGATCTCGAGCTGCGATGGGCCAGGCAAACTCGTATTGAAAGTGAACATCCGAAAGAACTCGGGATTCAACGTCTTCTTCTTGTGATTCGCTCGATCAGAGATCACTTGCTTCCCAAGTTTCAAGCGCAGATACGGGTCCGAGTATCCGTTGCTGTCTTTCGACTGCAAGTTACTTCCGCGAAGAACGTACACACGCACGATCAGAGATTGTGGTTCTTGAAGGCGTTCTAGATCAAGCAAGCTGCTGCCTCCACCAGTCTTTGTGGGTTCAGCTGCTTTCTTTTTGCCTCGCTCGGTCACGGAGATCAGACCCTTGAAGAGACCAGCCCTGAGTTCGGTTCGAACGCGCTTTCGCTTAAGCAGCGATGGTCGAGTGAGAACAGACCGGTACAGCGGGTACGTCTCCAGGGCTTTGACTTTGAGAAAATTCTCGAGCTCTTCGCCCCCGTATTCTGTGATCCACCAGTCTCGACCATCCATGTACGACGCGGACTTGAGAGTTGACCCGGTATCTGCCGTTCTGGCATCGTGCAACGTGTTCTCTCCTCCTCCATGCCCGCGATTGTGCGAACCTCCACGGATCATGTCTGCTTGCGCTGCAATATACCTTCGTTGGGTCTCGTTTTGCATTTGCTTCAGCAGGGCAGGATCGCTCAATCCCTTGCCTCTTGCAGCGGATTTAGAGAGTGACACTTGCGGTACTTTCAGCTCGCCGATGCCGATTCCATCATCTTCATTGCCATTGTTTGGCCCTCCCTCAGTAGCTTTTGGATCCTCGTCATTACCACTCAACAGCCCGTCGTCATCACCCTCGAGCCCATCGTCACTTGCAACATCCTGGATGCCAGTAGCTTTCCGCTGCTTGGAGATCTTCAGCACGGGGAATCTCATCTTGTGCTTCGTTTTGTCAGATTCTGCTGAGCTGATGAATGCTGGAGCTGGTGCAGGGTTTTCAAAAGCGCGCTGCTGCTGAGGTGGTACATACTCAACACTCCAGGGTAGTTTTGTACAGAGATCAACAACGCACGATGCGATGGTAGCTTTCCGCAGCCCACCAAGCGAGCTCTCACATACCTTGACTCGAAGTTGCGGTGCGTAAAGCGTATCCAACGGAAGCTTTGCGGGACAGACTATGAAATCTAAGAAGTTCGCGTTTTTCGCATTGCTGGTGGCAGCGCTTGGTTTGGATTTCCGAATACTGGTTCCATCAGCAAACATGCCGCCGATGAGCTCGAACTCCATGTACGGATGCTGCACACCCAACACGCCCAAAGCTTTGAGTCGGCGGACACCTAGCGCTGCGATCTCAAGATTTGCATCTTCGTACTCGGGGGTGAGCGAGTCCATCTGGTACAAGTTTTCGATTGGCCCAGTGTGATCCACAAACTGAATCGAGATGAGCGCTTCACCCTTGATTTCATCTATAAACGCGCTGCTGCCACAGGTGCTTGCGCTCCGGCTCTGGAGATTGTACCAATTCGGCCGCGGGGCACTCGAATTCACGACCGATTTGACCGCTTTCGTCATCGGCACCACAAATTCCCCTAGAACCCCGCTGGGAACTCCAGTAGAGGTAGACACGTTGGCGTCATGTAGCTGGAAAATCAAGTCTGGTGTGAACACCACATCTTGAGGCACATGGACAGTGAACACCAAACTCTCGTAGAACAGCGGGTCGAGTGTCTTGTACTTCGGAGCTGTTTTCTTCTTCTGCCCGCAGCACATTACCGATACGAATGGGTTCGGCAAGCGCATTTTATCCTCTGGAAGCACGAGCTTGCGGAATTGGAAAATGTGGACTCGGATCTCTCGATGCACCATCAGACTTCTAAATGGAGTAAAGATTTCCACCTCGTCGCCCCACGGATGCCGCACCGAAATTTCTTCACGTCCAAAGCCGATGCGCATCAACAAAGAGCCGGGAGACTGGGACTTGTCGAGCGCATATTTCGTTTGGCGCCTCGAAATATCTTCTTTCAAGTGGATCCACTCGCATTTGCTCGTAAATCCTTTCACAAAGAAGTCGGCTGCGAGCACGCGTGCAAACGAGACACCAACAAAGTCGTCTTTCTCCAGCTGCTTGCTCAGCGTGATGACGACGTCTGGAAGCTGGGTCAGGTCGGCGGGTAGAATGATCGGCCATCGCTCTTTGAACTGCTCCCAGTTGACACTCGCATCTCGGCACACTGGTTGTGGGTCGAAATGCATCTCGTCCGAGCCGATGGAGATTGTAACGCGCATCCTCGTCTTCGCAGTTGTGATCGAGTTGTAATGAGGAATGTCAGCGCCGCAGAAAAGAGCACATCGGAGCGTATACTTGACGGTCGCTGGGTGAATCGGTTTGTTGATACTTGTGGCGGTATCTTTCATGCGTTTGGTGTGGAACTTCTCGCTCTCGGAGGGCATTGGAGACTCGACTTTCTCCATTGATAGGAGCACACGCCCGCGATATGTGGAGCCAATCTCCGGATTCTGTGACACAATCGCCGCCCGTTTCTTGTTTACGCGATGAAGCGGAGGTCCGTAAAGATTAAACCATCGCAGCTCTATTTTTTCCTGCTCTTGCCGTTCGTCGCCAGTGTCGTTGTCGTCACCATCTAAGACACTCTTCCCTGCTCGATCGCCAGGCAACGCAAAGATTCCTCCAGGACACGTAGACGGGCGTACTTGCTGGTAATCGTGCGTGGAAAACCCAACAATTTCGTCTTTCCGTCCGAGATCGCGATCCCACACTGAGATCACAATGTTTCTCGATAGCGTTGGTGTCAACACGGGGATCCACATCTCCTCCATGAACTCGGGCGAGAGATTGCTGGCCCCTTTGACTGTAACAGCAGTGGATTTGCACGCGGAGTTTGCCGCAAACCCAATTTGCACATACGCGTCAATTCCACTCGAGAGAACCAGCCCTCCTTCGTCCATCGCTGGCAAGTCTTCAGCTTTGAAGACCTTGACTAGAAGAAAGTGGAGCTTCAAATCGATAGTGGGTGGCATCAATACAATCGACTGGTTGCTGTCGAGTAAAGCGCTCGAGGCGTCAATTGACGACGACGATGAAATCGCTGTGAGCTCTTTTGCAACTTCAGCTTCGCGATCGTGCACGAGGAACGAGTCTCCCGGTCCAATCACATTGACCGAGACGAGTAGAAAGCCTTGGATGCCACGGTCTTTCTCGTTCATGTGGTCGTGAATAGCGATCCACTGGCGGTAGAGTTCGTGATGCGGCTACAAACAGTAAAACAGAGATGTGGAATGAGCCCACTTCCATCAAACTGCCATTCGGACTCATTCAAAAACAGACTTACTCGAAAGTACACCGACAAGCAATCCAGATGGTAGGCTCCGATGAATTTGTCCTTCAGCACTTTCTCTTTGTCCCATACAGCGATCTACAGCGCATCGCTCAAAATTAGCTTAGTGCGTGAAAGTTGGGTGACACCATCACAAAAACTCGCAACTTCGGGTAGTCATATACCTTAAGCGTCGCTTGCTTAAGTTCGTTGCGCCCAATGTTCTTGAAGTGGAAAAACAGGATCTCGTCAAAGACGCATCCGAGCGTCTCGTACTTGGTCGAGGTCTTCTTCTTCAGTCCCATGACGTCCACTTGGCAATATGGGTCGGAAGTGCCGCTCAGCTTCACATGAATCATCAACAATCAATAAGACATCGATCGGTCAGTGTTCTACAGCACTGCACTGGATGCTAAAAGCTAAACCAAAGCACTCACATTCTCGCCCTTGAGGTCACGCGCCTCGATCACGTGGACCTGGACCTGGTAGTCACCCTGCTTGAGGTTCGAGTAGAGCGTGCTCTTGCGCTCTTTCTCCTGGCGCTCGAGTTCCTTGCGTCTCGCAAACGCTTCTTCCTCGGTCTCGTCGTCCTGGTCAGCGATGATGCCGATCACTGCGTCGCCTTGTTCTCCGCCTGCTGCGGCGGCCGTCGGAATCTCCGTGCTCGTGAAGCTCGGGTCGTTCTTCTTCGTGTACACGAGCGCGACCTTGAGCTCGATCTCGGACTCGACGCCCTCTCGCTTCTCGCCGTTCTTGTCACGCAGCCGGAACCAGCTCTGGCACGCCATGCCGGGCAAGTTCGCAATATCCGCCGACGAGATCTGCACGTGGCCGAGCACGCGCATCTTGACGTTGATCTTGTCGCGCACCGAGAGCGTGACGCTGGACGCCCAGTCGACCGCGCGGAAGCTGAAGCTCTCGTTCCAGAACGGCTCGTCGCTCTTCGAGATTACGCTCGTCTTGTACTCTCTGCCCAATGAAGACAGCTTCACGTAGCAGCTGAGCGTGGAGCGTAGCGCCGCCGGCTGCAGCGCGCGCGCCTGGATGACTGTGACCACGAGTGTGTTGGGTAGCTTGTCTTCTGCGGCACCGGAGAGGTCGATCTCCTTGGGCTGCAGCTCCACGGGCGCGTCTGCGTACTCCTCGAACGGGTCTGCGCCGCCTGCAGCGGCCGACGACGACGATCCGCGCCGCATGCTTCTTTGCCTGGCGCTGGCGTCTTTTCTCCTTCTTTGTCTGTGGGCTTGTTGCACTTGTGATTGTTGCGGAAAAGCGTGAAAGGTCGCGGTCCCGATGACCTCGTATAATAAAGCCATTTGCTGCGATACGGTAAATAAACGGGTTTTGTGACGGTTTATATGGCCTTTAGCTTTTTTTATAGAGGGTTAAAGGGAGTACATGGAAATCCAACTAACCATAGTTGAAAGTGGATCTTTCAGCCTTATTCGAGAATGGAGAAGAACGAAAAGCACGATAGGGAACGACAAAGTTGGACGCTACATCACGCATGCCTGGTTGGCGCTCTTGCTGCGTGCGCTAACTAGATAAACTCAACGCAAACGTGATCGCCGCACACAAATAAATGCTCGCTGGTTACGAGTTGCGTCCGTCGCGCTTCTTCCAAAACACAGCATTTCTGCACCAGCCTCCATCACCACAATGACCTTCTTTGTCAGGTTCTGTATCCTCTGCGCAACAAGCACAATAAGATCGACAACCTCACTTTGAGCTGGTGCATGCGCGAGTTCCACATCGACTTGGCGTTGAGGTAGTCGCGCACAAGTTTGGTGTCGTGCATCTCGAGCTGAGGAGCAGTGTACTTGTCTGCGAGTTCTCGGAAATAGTCGATCTTTGCGAGATGCTCCAGGTCGCTGTCATACCACGTGAGCCAATCGTTGCTGTCGCCGCTGCGCACAGTCTTGCGCGCTTGGTATAGCCGCACGTCCTTTCGATCTTCTTCAGCCCCCGGACTTTCTCCTGACAGTTAAAAAAGTCTAAAAGGTCTGGGCTAGGTAAAAAGGAAGGTATTTGTTTGTCTAGCCAATAATAATGCAAAGGGTTAGGTAAATCAAAAGATTATTTTGATATTGTGCCGGGCAACTGGGAAGAGACCCAGCCTTTTGGTTCATAACTCCTTTCCGAAGCCACTTTTTAACGTTCTGCTCGCGGGTAGGGGGTTATACTTAATCGCAGAAACTGAATCTGGAGGCCATTTCGCTGTATCTTTCCGGCAAAGCTCTCATTTTTCAAGTCAAAAACACCTCTGTTTATCTTCGTTTGAGCTGGATAAATCAGATTAAATTTCGGTATTATATCATCTTCTGTCTCATTTTGAAACACGCAAAGAAGAACCCCAAACAGAATATATTACATATTGCAAAGAGATGAATTAACATGTGTACTCGACGACAATGTCCATTTTCCCTTCACTGTCCTCTTCTACTTCGTTCTTGTGGTCGCTTTCTTCGGTGAGAATGCAATCCTCTGCGTCATTGTTGTACTTGTCCTCGTACGTTTGCACCTTCCGAAAAGCTTTGACCCAATTTGTTGAGGTCACTTTCGTGAACTGGTACTGGAGCTTTTCTTCCAGCTCTTCCATTGAGCTGGCTGGGTCATCTGTAATCCCTCTCTTGACCTGAGACCAAACCAACTCAATGGGTTGGAGCTCAGGGTGGTACGGGGGCGTGAACAGGAGTTTGTGACCGTATTCCACAGCAATCTCAGTAGACCTGTAGATCTTTGCTGGCCTAAATTGTTTCACAAGCTGGAGGAGCTGGGCTTTCACGAGCCCCATAGCATAGTCAATTCCTACAAGCAGAAAAGATTTTAAGCAGCAAATTGTTTCCAGAAAATAGAAACAACATTGCAAAATCCGTACCTTGCTTTTTGAGCCATTTCTGAATGTCGGCCTTGATGTTTGCGGACGTCGGGACAGGATTCACAACTCGTTTGTGATAACTAGCACCATCCATGCGGATGACACAAGCACCGTAGGTAACCGACAATGTTTTGCACAGCTTTGAAAACCATTTCTCGAACAAGGCGGAGGTAAAGTTACCATGGTAATCATCTTCCTCCCCCTTTTTCGGTTTCAATTGGCTTTGCCACATG
>JAASGK010000874.1:0-14917 GCA_023334195.1 Globisporangium emineosum
CCCCCCCCCCCCCCGTCCATCCGTTCGCTATTGAGGAGGTGACTGAGAGGCTGGCTGGCTATTCATAGTGATCTCAAGAATAGTGATGAGCTAGTTTGTTCTCCAAGACGCTTGCTTCCTTTTGGGTTCTCAGCAGCACGCAGGCAAGACTCAAGACTCGCTGAATGACTTCCAGCTTATCATCATCATGCTGGAAGCCCCGCTGTCCGAGTCGCCCGAGCCTCAGCAGCAGCCAAGCACCTCAACACCGAAGAAAGCCGCTGGGTGGAACTCGATGCTGCATCGCCCCTCGCTCTCGAACCACCAGGTGGGACTACTGCCAGCAGCAGTAGCGGTAGCTCGCCCGTCGACAGCCCACGCTGCCAGCGATCTCCACAGCAGCCAGAGCCACAGCCGCAGGAACAGCAGAGATGCTCCGCCTCTCCTACTTGCTTCACCGCTTGAGAAGGACGGGACGGATGAGCGCCAGGTGCCGAACGAGGCGATCTTCAACACGCAGTTCACGACCGCCGGCCGCAAGTTCCTCACCAAAGTGAAAAAGAACCGCGCGATGCAGGTCGACCGACGCACAAAGGGTTTCCAGCAAGGGATCGATCAGCGAACCATCCTGGTCGACCCGATCACCAAGCGCCACTACCGCGTCCTACTCGTCGACCCAGACATGCAGCGGCGAGAGGACCTCGCGGATGGACTCGAGCAGTTCTTTGAGATCCTCGTGGCGCCGGGCAACGAGCGCGCGTTGGCGCTGCTGGCCATGTTCAAAGTGGACTTTGTGCTGCTCCGCGCGTGCTTTGGCAACGACAACTCGGCGGCGTCCAGTCCGTCGCTCGCGTTCCTGCGCGAGATCAAGAAGAAGTTTGTGCACACACCCGTGTCTGCGGTGGTGCCGCGCATGGCAGACGAGAATGATCACAGTGGCGCTGTGGCCCCAGGAGATATGGAGAAGCTGCTCCAGCGGTTGCTGAACCAAGGCGCGTGTGGGTACTTCGAGGACGATCTGCCGATCTCCGTGTTTATCGAGCGACTGAGCAAGCTCTTGCATTCGCTCGTGGTCGCGCAGACCGAGTTGGCGCAGTGCCACGGCATCTCCCAGGCGCAGAACGAGATGGGAGACGAGGTGGTGCCCGTGCAAGCAATCAAGAAGCGCGGGACTGTAGTCACTTTGATCCGCCGACCGGCGACGTCGAAACCGGACTCGATCACGTACGACCAGCACCGCATGATGCTGGAGCTGAGTCTGAATCAGCGCAAACAGTGCCTCCTGCAGCGCCAGGCGCTCACCGAGGCGCTCGACAGCCAGCACTCGGTGCTCGGCGTGGAGCTCACACTCTCAGCGTCAGCGTCAACGGGACTTGTCGGTCTTGCGTCGCCTGCGCCGTCGCTCAGGCATTCCGCTTCGTCACCTGGCGGTGGGGGCTTTGGGTTCGCTCTCGAGCGCCGAAGCCTTGCAAAGAAAATCCCACCGCTCCCGTCCCAAAAAGAGATCAGCAAGCGCATCTACGACAAGCCCCAGGAGATCCAACAGAAAATCCACAGTCACCTGTACGAGAGCTTTCACGCGTCCAAGCACGACGCGATGCCGCAGGACCCGCTGCTGCACCACTGCATCGTGATCGACCCGCAGTCGATCTCCAAGTCCACAGACAAGAGCCTGCTGGTCGCCAAGGCGTTCCTGCTCTTCCAGGAGAAGCGGTATGAAGAAGCGCTGCTGCAGGCGAACCGCGCGATCAAGATGCAGAGCAACAACCTCGTCAAGCTCGCGTACTTGCTCCGCGGCGCGCTCTTTGACATCGGTGGACAGCACGCGCGCGCCGAGCGCGAGTTCCTCGTTGCGCTCAAGCTCGACCCGAGTCTACATCAAGCGCATTTCAACCTGAGCGTGAGCTTGCTCAAAATGGGCAAGGACGAAAAAGCGCTGAAGGAAATCTCGCTTGCGCTGCAAGGCGGGCCGACGAACGAGCAGTACCTGCGCAACCGCGCGCTGATCTACCGGCGCATGGGCAACTTCACGATGGCGCAGAGCGAATATGCGAAGCTCGAGTCCCTGCCTGGGGCTGCGGGGGCCGCGCTCGCGAAAGCGAATGCGCTGAGTCCTCCGTCGGCGGGCTCATTTGCAAAAGCAGCGTCCTCTGCAGCATTGCTGCTTCAATCGTCGCACAGAGGAGGACATTTGGGTTCAGTGGAGGGCAGCCATAGAAAGAGCGAGATGGAGGACGGGCTGTTCGACCATCTGTTTGGGAAACCCACAGAGGACAAAGTGGCGCTTGTGTGTCCACCGAAAGACCGCACCCCGGAGATGGTGGACAATATTGTCGCACTGCTGCAGACAGTGCTGGTGTTCCAGGATTTCCCGACCCATGTGCTCCGGCGCGTCGCCGAGCTCATGGAGTACGAGGTTGTGGGCTGCGGCAAGCGCTTCACCATGGGCGAGGACCACCCGCACAGTTTCTACGTCATGCTGAACGGGAAGCTCAGTGTGCGGCGGAAGTTCGGCGACTTTGCGTCCAGCGTGACGACCCACCACTTGGACAAAGGCATGACTTTCGGGTGCACGGGGCACGCGGTCTCGCTCAGCACCCAGCTGATCGCAGACGAGAGCTCGGAAGTGGGCATCCTTTGGCCGGACGCCTACGACCTGTCGATCCGGAGCTTCTGTGTCGAGAAGAACAGCGAGATCTTCAAGTTCCTGCAGCAGATGAAGGCGTTTCGGCACTTTAGCACGAGCGACTTGGGCCACATCATCGGCATCTCGGAGCGCAAGCGGTTCCGCAAGGGCGAGACGATCTTGGAGCAGAACGAGGTCCCCAAGCACCTCTGCATCCTCTGGAAAGGCTCGTGCTTGATGTACCAGGACTTCAAGAAGTCGCCGCTGTGTTCTTCTCATGACGGTGAGTATGGAAGTGACGCGTCGAGCGGCGAAGAGAGCGAGAGTGGATGGCATTCGACACGAGCGCACCATTCCAGGTCAAAGACTCTCGAACAGGAGAAACCCGTGCTGCCGTTCCACCGGTTCATCGCAAAACCCAACTGGCCGCTGGGCTTTGAGACCAGCGACGCTCGCAAGATGAAGAACCGAAAGCACGCGCGCGGCCGCCGCAATGCGTTGCTGAGCAGCAACCAAGTGACGAACTCGTCCCAGGTTCTGAACCGAATGCTCAAGGCGCCGCCGAGTAACCCTGAAAAACTCAAGCTCGACGACAAGCACGCGCTCATCAAGACGCTCGTCGCCCCCGCGGTCTTTGGCGAGTCGGCGTTTCTGGACCAAGACCACCAGCGATCCAAATGGTAAGCCTTGTGTGTGAGAGAGTCGTTAAGAGTGACTGGGAATGGAGATACTGATATTCACTGGGAGCTTGCCTCATAATAGCTCCATTGTGGCCGACTGCGTCGTGGAGATGCTGCTCTTCGACCACCTGCGGCTCCAGGAGATGGATCTGGCGTCCGAGGTGATCCACGAGATCTCGGAGCACGCCCCAAAGTGCCTCAACGAGCAACAGGTGGTCAAGCAGCAGGCGGAAAAGGTACGATATGGCAAAGCTGGGGCTCAAAGGTAGACACAGAGTGAACCGTACGATGACAATGCTAACGCTATGGCCACGAGCAGGAATCCTGGAGCGAGTACAAGAACATGCGGCTGCTGGAGGTGTCCAAGTCGCGCTGGCCCGAGGCCAAGGTGAGTGACTTTGAGCAAATCCAGGATTTCTATTGTTCCAGGTCGCAGGATACCTGGCACTTAGGTACCCAGGTAGGTACCCTGGAAGCTGACATATTGTGTGTGCGTGTTGTGTAGAAGCACTTGCGGCTGCTGTCGAACGGCTGCAGCATCATGCTCGCGGGTCGACAGGCGCACGTGGACCCGCCAGAGCCGCAGCGACGGCCACAGTCAAACCAGGGAGCATAGCACAGCGGCGTCCGGTGTAACAACAACGTGCAATTATCAAATGCGCTGGCGAATAAAGTCCCCCAACGTGTTCGACCAGCTGAATGGCGACCATGCATTCTTTGAAATTGCACGCATGTGTGCTGAAATGAAATAAATAAAAAATAAAAATAAGTCCAGAAACCATCAGCAACGTGGACCGGTCGTCCATTTTTGTGTGGAAATTCGGTCTTGCCGTGCGTCTCTTTCAAAGAGTACAACACACCACACCACCAAGTTGAAGTGGCGCTCTCATGCTCGCTCGCTCGCTTTGTAGATCTAGAGATTCACGCCGTCGTCTTCGCTTCAACATGGGAAGAGGGAGGACATGGGCATGGTCTGGCCAGTTGGACAAGATGCACACACACAGCACGGTGGTTTGGAGAGGGACGCGATCTGCTGATCACGAAGGACCAAAGACTGATCTGGAGGTGATTACATCACACCTGCATCGTGTGGATGGCAAGCAGGCTTCGACTTCGATTCGCATGGCGCACCCAGTAGGACCAGTACAATAGGTACGAACCTCGAGTCCAAAATACAAAATGGCGTCACGACGAGTGGAGAAGTGCTGTCATGGACTCTGACGTCTGGGCTGGTGGGCGCTTGTTGTGAGGGTGTCTCGCATGCTGATGCTCATCATCAGCTCACCATTCTGAGAGAAGGCTCAACAGGATGTGCTGGATAGAGAGGGAGGACAGTCGCGTGGCCATGCGCAGAGAGAGAGAGAGAGAGAGAGCGCGCTTGCAAGCCCATGTGCAATCGCTGTTGTCGCTTTGTGAATGAAGCTCGGTTATCACGCATGCTGCACGGCAAGCGCTCATTTCACAAAACACGGTGCGTTTAGATTCGAAAGTGAGATTGAACGGTACATCTTGGTGAGGGATGGACACTTGTTCTGAAAAATACAATAAAAATATCACCTTGTTCTGTAAACACCCGTATTTGATACCCGTTCTGATTACGGCTTTTTGCAGCTGAAAGATTGCAATCTCATCATTCAGCGCAGCTCAATTTTGCACATGGGTTTACCAGCATTAATTATCTCATCTAAATAGTTTCAAAAATTCAAAAATTGTAAATACCTTGTTTTACAACAACAAAAATCTAATAATAACACGACTTTAAACTGTAAATTATCTCCTTCGTCCGTAATTTACACTCCCCACGCCCGCGCTCATTGGCTATTTAAGTGCGACACGCAAACACTGCGCAGAAGTGGCACACCCACACTCCCAGCCGCTCCAGCCTGCCTTCCCTCCTCGCGCCTGCGCGTGGCCCGCCCGCCGGCGATGCGATGGCGAAGCACGAGCAGTATGAGTGGCGCCACGCCAGCCAGCAGCAGCAGCAACCCCAACAGCAGCGGCGGCCGCGCCGAATCAGCCGCAGAAAGGGCCACAGCGCCTCACCTCGCGACGCCGTCTCCACCCTCAGCCAC
Organism: Globisporangium emineosum; assembly: GCA_023334195.1. Taxonomy (NCBI): domain Eukaryota; phylum Oomycota; class Peronosporomycetes; order Pythiales; family Pythiaceae; genus Globisporangium; species Globisporangium emineosum. Next base: position 5,358 of record JAASGK010000874.1, read on the forward strand.
TCCTGGCATGACCACACCCACATCCGCCGCGCCCCAGACAGCGAGCTCCATGCCCGCGGCGCGCTTCCCCACGTACCCGATGGCGAACGGCAACGCCATCCCTGCGCCGCCCAACTCCTCGGAGAACGCGCTCGTGCACAACTTTGACCTGAGCAAGTACAAGGACGGCCGCTACAAGCTCGTGCCGGCGGCCGCGCGCGACCAAATCCGCTACACGGGTAGATTTCTGCACCACGGCCCGTCCGCGAAGCGCAAGTCCAAGGTCAACACGGTGCAGTTCGACTGGCCCGGCGTCGCATTCGAGATCGTCGTGCGCGGCACCAACACGGTCGCGATCCGCCTCAAAGGAGATGGTCAGTGCGTTGCTTTGCTTTGTCTGGTTGTTAACTGCGTGTGTGCTGTCCTTCTCGTGTTGCCAATCTGTCAGCTATGGCTGGGGAGAGAGAGCGAGACAAGTGGTCAGCACGCCACTGAGCCACTCTCCAGCCTCAAAAACGGATTAATTTCGTCATTCTTACTGTTCTAACTGCTGTGTGTGCTAACGTGTTCTGATACAGGCAATTACTTCAACATCTTCATCGACGGCGCGTTCCGCTGCATCCTCAAGGCCTCGCTCAACGCCACGTGCTGCGAAGGTATGGCTGGCTGGCTCCACATTGCAATGACTTGTCCAGTTTGTACACTCACGTGCACTACCTCGTTGCTGACTTCGTTCGTCACGCTACGCTATGCTATGCTATTCTACCAGTCGCCACGGACTTAGACCCTGAGAGTGAGTACACGGTCACGATCACGAAGCGCACCGAGCCGCAGATGCGTGGCGCGCTCTCGACGTTCAAGGTCTGCACGTTCTACGGCTTCATCGTCGAGGCGAGCGCCGACGTGCTACCGTGCAAGCCCGCGCCGTCGCGCAAGATCGAGTTCATCGGCGACAACGTCACGTGCGCGTTCGGCAACGAGGGCAAGGCCACGAGCTCCAAGAACCGCTTCGGCATGAAAGGCCGCATGGAGAACGTCCACAACGGCTACGCGTGCATCCTCGCGCGCATGTTCAACGCCGAGACGCACGTGCTGGCGTGGAGCGGCAAGGGCGTGCACAGCAACTCGGCCGACTGGGGGCCCAACATGCCCGCGCTCTGGAAGAACACGATCGCGTCGCGAGAGGGGCTCTGGGATATGGCCAGCTGGACGCCGGACGTCGTGGTGGTCAACCTCGGCGCGAACGACCTCTTTCCGCCGGCGTCGCTCGAGACCGAGATCGTCGGCGCCTACGCGCTCTTCCTCGCTGAAGTGCGGCAGTGTACGTGGCATATATAGCTCCATTCTATTGGCTCTGCTGTGTATATTGAAAATGGTTGGCTAACAATTTGTGTGTCCAAATGGCTTTTTGGAAATTGGTTGTGTACAGACCGACCAGATGCGCACATCTTTTGCGTCGCGTACGACGACGGCTGCATGAGCGCCGAGGACTCGGAGATCAACCGCAGCCACGTGTCACTGCAGCTGCAGGAGATCGTGAAGGTCGCCATGTCCAAAGTGAACAAGCACGACTCGCGAATGCACTACGCGTTCATCAAGGTGCGTCCGTCGTGTCTTGTGTAGCTGCTGCTGGTGCTTGTTGTGACCAACGGACTGACTTGTTAATTACCGTGTCTATAGATTGATGGCGGTCTCGAGGAGAGCGACTACGCGACGCTGATGCACTACGCAGTGAACGGCCACCTGAAGATCGCGGACCTGCTCGCCGAGGAGATCGCGCTCAAGGCCAAGTGGCGCGTCGAGAGCCGCCCGTCGACGATGCCGTATCCGCAGGAGAAGAGCCAAATCCTCATGCCCAAGGACTCGTCCAACTGCACGATCTCATAGTGAAGGAGGCGAGGGAAGCGGAGATACACTCATACAAGGACTGACCAGCGGCGGTGGTGTTGAAGCAGCAATTGCAGACGAATGCCGACGGATGAGGTGATTGGACGTGTGCACCTGCATGATGTCGCATCATTGCAGCATTTTCACACGCGCCCCATATTTATTAATGTGTACCACACTATTTTGATGAATAAATGCCAACATTTGCCCTCTAAATTCCGAAATCTGTCCCTAAATTACAGTGCACCACACTATTTTTCCACTCAAAAAGTCACCATGTTTTCATGAATTATCCATTTCCGAATTTGCAACGGATCCAAGAAGAAGCCCATCAGACGAGAAAAGATGGCGGAAACGCTGCGCGAACTGCGCGCGCTACTGAGCCGCACGAACATGAAGCTACTGTCGCTGCGCAACAACCTCAGCAAGGAGAGCGGTGCCGCCAGCAGCGGTAGCGTCGAGCTGCTCACGGGCAAGACGCTGCAGGCGTTCCTCATCGACACGGCGGACGCACACCAGAGCGAGTATGTGAGCGACGCCAACAAGCGGCGCCAGTTCATCAGCGGCTTCACGGGCTCCAACGGCACGGGTAAGTGCAAATGCATTGCCACTGTGTTGTGGTTGTTAATGGACGCAAGGCCTAACTTGTTGCTGTGTGTTGCTGTATCATGCAGCGCTCGTGACCCCGGAGAAGGCGCTGCTCTGGACCGATGGAAGATACTTTCTGCAAGCAGAGCAGGAGCTGAGTGTGGAATGGACGCTGATGAAGTCCGAAGAGCCTGGTGTCCCTACGATTGAGGTGTGTTGCTTTGAGTTGCAGTACTTTCGCATGATGAGAAAAGAGTGTGGTGCACTGACGCTGGTTGAACTTGTTCTCTCTGTGCAACAACAGCAATGGGCGGTGAAGAACCTCACTGGCGAGGGCGTGTTCGCCATTGACCCGTTTCTGACGTCTGTCTCTGCTGCTCGGTAAGAACCCATTTGCAATAGCCACTTGCTCATTTTGTCTTCTAACATGCACTTGTGGTCTGCGCATATGCGTTTGAATCGAATAGCAACCTGGCGAACGCGCTGAAGGAGACGAAAGTGGAGCTTGCGGCGTTGCAAGAAACCGAGAATCTCATCGACTTGATCTGGAAAGAGCGCCCGCGCGTGGGCAAGTCCCAGGTGAAGTTCCTCTCGGAGAAGTACACGGGGCGCTCGGTCGCCGCGAAGCTCGGCGACGTGCGCAACGCCGTGAAGGAGAACGGGGCCGACGCGATCGTGCTCACTGCGCTCGACGACATCGCGTGGCTTTTCAACATTCGCGGCAACGACGTCGAGTTCAATCCAGTCGTGTACGTCCTGCCATTGCCTCTTAACCATCGTGTGACACCTGTAGACCACTAACCTTTTGTGCTGAACTGGGGTGTTGCAGTGTCTCGTATGCGATCATCACCCAGGACGCTGCGACATTGTTCCTCGACGCTGCCAACCAGGAGGAAGTCACGAAGCATTTTGCGTCGAGCGATGTGGTCTGCAAGCCGTACTCGGACGTACTCCAGGAGATCGCTGCCTACACGGCGGCGAACAAGGACAAGAAGATCCTGGTGGACCCTGTGCAGTGCAACGTCGCGGTGTTCCTGGCGATCCCGCCAGCGATGCGCAAAGAGGGGACGTCGGTCGTGATGTCGCAGAAGGCGATCAAGAACCAAGTCGAGATCGAAGGCATGCGCCAGGCGCATATCCGGGACGGCGCGGCGTTGATCAAATACTTTAGCTGGCTCGAGAACGAGGCGCTCAATGGCCATCTGGGCGACTGGGACGAAGTGCAGGTCGCGGACAAGCAGCAGCAGTTCCGCGAACAGATGGAGGGCTTCGTGTCGCTGAGTTTTGACACGATCTCGTCGATCGGTGGGAACGGCGCGATCATCCACTACAAGCCGAAGCGCGACGCGTGCCCAAAGCTCTCGACCTCGGCGATGTACTTGAACGACTCTGGCGCGCAGTACCTGGACGGCACGACCGACGTGACCCGAACGCTCCACTTTGGCAAGCCGACTTCGTACGAGAAGGCGTGCTACACGTACGTGCTCAAGGGCCACATCGCGTTGGCGCGCGCGGTCTTCCCCGACAAGATCGAAGGCGTGAAGCTGGACGCGATCACGCGAGCGCCACTTTGGCAAGCGGGGCTTGACTACCGCCACGGCACGGGCCACGGCGTGGGCGCGTTCTTGAACGTCCATGAGAAGGGAGTAGTAAGAAATCTCTGTGCTGATTGAAAACTGGGGATTGTGTACCAACTGACCGTGACTGATTGTCTTTGTAGCTCCTGTCGTTCCGCTTGAACCCGAACGGACTGCTCATCCAAGACGGCATGATCCTCAGCAACGAGCCTGGGTACTACGAGAACGGCAACTTTGGCATCCGCATTGAGAGTCTCATGGTCGCGAAGAAGGTTGGTATTATGCACAAATCTACTGTCTTTGGGGAGCTGTCAGCAGCATTCACAATGTCAATTCTTATCGTTTCATGCAGGCGACACACATCAAGAGCCCACTGCAGAAAGACTTTTGCGAGTTCGAGACGATCACCATGGCGCCGATCCAGCAGAAGCTCATCGACACGAGCTTGCTGGCGAAAGACGAAGTGGCCTGGCTCAACGCGTACCACCAACAGGTGCACGACAAGCTCAAGCCGCTCTTGGACAGCGACGCGCAGGCGTACGCGTACCTTGTGCGCGAGACCACGCCGCTGTCTATCAACTGATCGACAAGACAAGTCAGCACTCTACAACATGGCATACCGAAACAGTGAGTGAAGTGCATTTATGAAAGCCCCAACGCCCAAATCAATCAATGTTGCTGATAGTACCAGCGCTTTAACACCAAACGTGTGCCTTTATCATACCACACACGAAACTCGCTTCAACTGTCCTTGTGTGGATCTACATTTTCCGGCTCCTCGTCGTTGTCGTCTCTGCTCTCTTCTTCACGTCGCATCTCAGGCGATGAGCTGCGGGACGCGCAATGCGCTTTCTCGAGCACTTTGGCGCGCCGCAGCTCGCGGTCGTGCGCGCGCTCGATCTGGTGTTGCACACGGTTCTCCATCGCGACGAGCCGCTGGTGTTCGCGCTCCTGACGCTCAAGCTCCCGGCGCTTGCGCTCTCCCTTTTGGTGCAGCGTGTCGCCCGCGAGCGCGTGTGCGAGGTAGTCCAGCTGCTGCTCATAGCCTTTGAGCTCCTGCGCGATCTCCTTTTGCTTGACTTCGAACTCGTGCTGGGAGAGCATTGGGAGGCTCTCTGTCTTCTCCACTGGAGCGAGCTCTTGCTGGCGGACGACTACTGGATCTGGAGGTGATCTAAACGACACCGATCGCTCTGCTGGTGTCTCTGCGTGATGCAGCGTGGACTGCACTACCGGCTGTTGCTTAGTGACTATATTGCCACTGTTTTGTCCGCTACGCGGAGTCGCAGAATATCCCTGGTTGCGGCTCATATTTCTCCCTCGTGGCTCTGTTTGGATGGCGCTGGGCTCCGCACTTGGATATTGAACCTCGCGCTGGTGCTGTGGTGCTGGTTGCGATGGTGGCGCGACTGGTGTGTTATAAGGAGAAGGCGATGACGGAATGGACAAGTGAGTGCCATTGCCACTGAGCTGTGAATCTCCGCCACCAGTGAGCTCTTCAAATGACGGGTACAGCGCACCAGCGAGCCGCGCTGTCTCCCATGGATCTACTGCTGCCACTGGCACTTGTGGGAGCGTGGGCTGATGCCGCAGCGACTGCGCCGACACGAGCGGCGGTGGAGGCGGCTGTCGCTGCTGTACATGTGAGAGCGCAGGGGTGACGTTCAAAAGCGCGTCCGGCGCGTCAAATTCGTCGATGAGCTCGTCTTCGTACGCGGCTTCTTCGTCCAGCAGGAACGCCATTCTTCTCCTGTTCTTTCTTCTGTTCTTTTTGCAAAATGCAAACGAGGTCAAGTTGAAATGAATGTGACGATCCAGAGTGATGGTAAGTTGGATATTGATCTATGAAATTGTATGGAACTGTATAAAGAGCCAAGTGTGTTAGCGGTATCGCCGACCACGGCTCTCGCTTCGACTGCGGGGTCTTCTGCTGCTTCCTTGGCCGTCTCGTCGTTTGTTGGGCGAGCGACTGCAGCTTCTAATACAGTGCCTGCTGTGGCGGTCCGCACTGCGGTCGCGAAGGCTCCGGCTTCGGGGGCGACGATGGCGGTCTCGGCTGCGACTTTTTGAGGCGCTCGGACTTCTCTGTCGTCGTCGCTTGCGATCGTCCTCTCTTTCAGTACGGTCCTCTCGGTCTCGACGGGACTCTGCAGGGCGACCTGAGGCTGCTGATGGAATTGTAGTAGGAGCATGCTGTGGTTCTTGTTTTTGACTCACAACTGGAGCCTGAGCTGCAACTGCTGTTGGCTGAGCTGCTTCCAACCCCCCGACACCCTCAGGACCCACTGGCGACGCGGGCGCCTGCTCAGCGACCGCCTTGGCCTCCACTGCTGCCACATTCCCACTCTCTTCTTCTTCATCACCTTCAGTATCATGGGAGCCTCTGCTGTTGTCGTCCGCTGCGAACGGGTTCACCTCAGTGAGCGGCTCGAGCCAGCACACTTTCTCGCGATGGTAGAGCTCCATGATAGCGATGCTCGCTTCGTGCAGCTCACGTCTGTCGACGTCAAAGAGTGCGTACCAGTGCGGATCGTCCGGGAGCTTGATCTGCAGAAAGCGACTCGCGAGGAAGATCGCCGCGCACGCGATCACCTCGGACTCGTAGCGCACGCACAGGTCGATGCGCAGACTGTCGTTGACGTACCCCCACGCCTTCTGCGCTAGCTCCTTGCTGCCGCCGATGATCTTGATGTAGTACAGAATGTACTTGTGCGGGTGCTCCGTAACGTTGTAGAGGCTGAAGCCCAGGTCGATGAGGATCTGGCGCTCCACAAGCACGAGCCAGTCGCGCCAGAGGCAGTACGTGGCGCCCTCGAGGTCGAGCAGCTGTTGCTTGGCGCTCGTCTTGGCCCATTTCCGGCGTCGGTAGAGCGCGTAGAACACCGAGAGCACATCCCTGATGCGCTTGTGGCGCTCTTCCACCTTGGCAGCCAGGAAGAGACACGAGAATGCGACGCGGAACGCGTCAAAGTCCCGCAGCGACTTGCGGTAGAAGAAGCGCTGCAGCATGGTCTGCGCGGTTGCCATCACTACCTGTGGCAGGCGCAACAGCACGCCCGCCTCCTGGATCAGCTCGCAGCCAAAGAAGCGGTGCGCGCGCTCAATATCCGCGGTGACCCCGTCCTGCAGCGACGGCGAGTGCTCGAGGATCGCCGCTGGCAGCAGCACGTGCACGGGCGGCGCCACGCCAGTGGTGCTCGTTATTGGCGTCATTATGGTGGGGTTACGATTTTTGGCGAGTGTTTTTTGAAAGTGGGAAGTTCAGGGATTCGGTTTTCTACTGAAAAATACATTACGAGCTTTGAAACGGTGATTTGAACGTAATAGGGTGCTTCTAAGCACACCTGTTCTCAGCTTAAAATGTGCACTGACGTTTTGTAGTATGTATCATACATCCTAATTATATGCACACCTGAAGGTTACATGATGCCTCCAATTGTGTGAAATAACGGGTTCTGCCGGTTAATATGCCCTGTCCGGTTATAATACCCAAGCCACATTCTGCGGTACACAAACCGGTATAATACCATGCCCAATAGTATAGCGTCCGTTCATGGCATGAGAGCATTCTGTCATTCCTTGCCACACTCGAATGGTTGGCAGCGGTTGCGCGAGTGAGCGCACACCATTCACTTTTCATCACTTCCGCTCACTTTCCATCACGCTCAGTCCGCAACAAGGTCCTCCATCCTTCAAGTTCAGTGCACACCATGCCCCCAAGCGCATTTCCAAGACCAACCTCGAGAAGCGAGAAGCCATCGAGTGGATCGAAGGCCCCGGAGGTGGGGTTCCTACGCGTACCTTGAAGCACTTCCAAGCGGAGCGAGGGTGGGAGGTGTCGGGTGCGCAGATTCGCTACTGGTGGAAGAATCGTGTCGCCATCACGAACTCCCCGGCGCTGCAGCTGCGTGCGGCAGGTGACGGCGGCCGCCCACGGCTCGGCGAGGTCGAAGACGTCTTGTTTGATCAGATCCTGTTCCTGAGAGCGAAGAAGGAAAAGGTGTCGCCTCAGTGGATTCAAGCGTCTGCACGCGAGCTTGCTCAAGCAGAGCTGGACGACGAGGACTTCAGCGCATCTGACAAGTGGCTTGCACGCTTCATGGCTCGCTGCGGCCTCTCTCTCCGACGGACGACCAACCTCACCGTATTGAGCGACGGTGAGCTCACTGTGCGTGCCGTTCACTTCCTCGTGTACCTCGCATCCAAGAAGAGCGCGCTTAACCCCAGCAGCACGCACCTGATGGATGAGGCGGCGGTCTTCTTTGAAGACCCGCGGCGCGACACTGTGGACATCACCGGCGCTCGTCATGTCGTCTTGCGCTCGACGGGGTTTGCATCGATGCGGATCACTGTTGCGCTCACCATCACAGCCACAAGGATAAAGCTGCCACCCCTCCTGATCTGGAAAGGCGCGAAACAATCGATTCGGAAGCACGGTGCGGTCTACGTCGCGCATCAAGAGCGAGCGTGGATGAACAGCGAGCTTCTTTTGAAATGGATCGACCTGACGTTCCCAGCGGTTCTGGACTCCTGCAGCGACAGGGGGCTCGTGTGGGACTCGATGCGAGCGCACATAGCGAAGGACGTCAAGACGAAGTGCATCAGCAAGAAGATCGAGATGATGGCGATCCCTGGAGGGCTGACGCCGCACCTGCAGGCAGGGGACATCGGAATCTTCAAGTCGTTCAAGGATCGTCTCTCTAGCGTGATTGACGAGTGGAAGCGATCTGACCGTGTGCAGTACACCAAGGGCGGCAACCCGCGGCCACCAAGCGTGGAGAAGGTGGTGGCTTGGGTCAGCAATTCGTGGAAATCTGTCCCCGACGACGTCGTGCAGCGCTCGATTGCCACAGCTGGGTTTGCAGATGACTACCGCGACTGGCACATTGCAAAGCACGACGTGTATGGCGGGCTATTTCAGAGTAGGTGGGTGAGCGTTGACGAGGAATCCTCTGATGATACAGATAGTGCTGATCTTGCAGATGAGTTTGACGAGTTAGCCGTTGAATAAGCACATAGCAATCTGTGTTTGCAGTGCGTAATCTGGAGTGCGTTGTTTCAAATCCGAACCAAAAGGACTTACGTGGCGGTTCCAGATTCCCCTGTGGGGAATACGTCTGTGTGGTCACTGCTGGGTTTTGAACCCCGGCTGTTTGCGTAACTTTCAGCCTGCTACACCGTTCCATCACTGCCATCGTTTATTATCCGAGAGGAAAAATTCGTCTGAAATGTGTGCCATTTAGTACTGTACCCTGCCGAACATAATACCCTGGCTGAAATTTCGGGTATAGTAGGGTGATATAATACGGTATATTAACCAGCAGAACCCGTTATGATTCAAAGTTGTATAATAAATGGTGTAACATAATATTGCACTGGGTGCTCATAATACAGTGCTGCTAAAAACTATAGGCGCACCCATACTTTTGCAAACGTGCAGCCAAAAAATAATTTTGTGAAAACAAAGCTTGGCTCAAAGACTTTAGATATAAAGCCCAATCATCGCCAAAAAAACACTTTTTCGATAAC
>JAASGK010000875.1:0-14916 GCA_023334195.1 Globisporangium emineosum
AGTCGGTCTGATGGCTGCGCTGTTCGTGTCATTGTCGTCCGCGATCCCCCACGCCCACATGCGATGCTCATCGTCGTCGTCCAACGTCTCCTCCATTGCCAGCAACTCTGTGACGCTGGTTCTCCGCCACGAAAAGCAAATAAGTTTGATTGGCTATTAATATTGTATGGTGGTAAAATGCATGTTTTTTTTGTCATATCTTTGAGTCCGTAATATCAATACGTCGTTACCTGTACCATCACTTTGCAGTCCTACCCTATTTTCCAAAAGCTCACCTTCATACAGCAAAACCGAGTCAAGAAGCCCACGTCCTTATTCTAAGGATGTATGAGCTTTTGAATAGGGAGTTCCGATATTAAGCCGCGCTTTCGGGTCGGTGATTCGTTGCTCCCCACAACCAGTGTTAGATGATGATGACGACCAAGCAACAATCATTGGAAAGGCATTTTGAACAACGCAACAGCTGAATTTGCAATGGCGGAGAGCGCGCTCACGACCGCATCCGGCATGGAGCCGCTGCCGCCGCCTCGACGCCAGGCTAACAGCAACGAGCTGTCCCAAACGATCGCCAGTGAGCTGTCGCTCGCGCTGCAGGTCGTTGACGAGCTGCAGGTCGAGGAATTCCAGGAGCTCGTCGCTGACAGGCCGCCGTCGTCAGCACAAGAGACACCCGCAGGAGCTGACGATAGCAGCAGGGCCACCAAGCGCAGTGCGTCGCTGTGCTCGGACTCAGAGTCGCAGAACGACGGCCACGAGAGCAGCAGCGCGAGCGGTGACCGGAGCAGTCGCCCCGCGCGCAAAGCGAGACGAGTGCGCAAATCCACATACACTGTGCGCAAAGTACGTCGGCTTTCCAGTTCGCTACATTTATCCATTCACAGTGTGGTTCAAACTGGAATGAATGCATATTAAGCCTGTGTGCGTATGTGTCGGTGGTTCGTTGCGGGGGAAATTGCTACAGGAAGAGAGTGAGCTGCTGCTGAAAGAGGTGGACGCCCTGGAGAAACGCGCCGAGCAGCTGCGAGAGCGCGCAAAGGGACGACTGACGGAGAAGGAGCTGCTGAACGCGGTGCTGCGGGACACGCGTCGCGAGCAGCAGCTCTCGTTCGCGGTCGCGCAGTCCGCCGTGTCGGGGTTCCTGGTACGGAATACGATGATACAGGGATTCGTCAGTCGGAGGTTTATGAACTCTGCATCATCTTTCTATTGTGTGTGTTGCTATGCTCGACTGTAGAATAATGAGCAAACGAACCCGCTCAACACCTTCATCCACCTCGGAAAGGACTGGACGCAGCGCCGTCGAACGCTGCTGGGCATGAAGGAGAAGAAGATCCGCAATGCGTACGACTACGTCCAGTTGCGGTCCCAGTTCCTGGATCCTTTGAAGCCCCATCACTCGGAAGAGCGGTTCGAGAACGCGACCGGCGACTACTGCTGCGCACGATTCGACATGATCCAGTTCGAAGGCGTCGATAGCGTCAAGCAGGTCTTCGATACGCTTCTGTTCTACAACCTCAATGTTGAGATCAGCGTCTCGGAGCGCCTGGGGCACATCACCGTGCGCGAGGACTACGACAACATCGAGAAGAACATTGCCAACTACCGGCTGCAGTCGACGCAGTTTGGCGTAAACGTCGAGACGCACATCGCGATGTTTGCCAAGTTCTACGAGAGCCACGAGCTCTCGAATGGCAAGCCCTGCGGCATCGTGCTACTCGACAGCGTGGACGAGGACGAGCTGTACCCGTACAACCCCAAGGAGCGTGTTCGAAAAGACATCGCCGAGGCTGTTGTATTGACACCGCACATGCGCAAGAAGCGCAACGGAAAAGATGGGGAAGAAGAGTTGGTCGTGCTGTTAGCGCGAGGGAAATTCCTCAAGCTCTTCAGTCCCGAGTTTGACATCCCACCACCTGCTGTCCAGGGGCTACGGGAGGGCATGTGCTGGGGGCCCGTGATGGTGACGGCGATCAACGAGCTGCTGCACCCCGAGTTCTACTCGCCCATCGCCCAGGGCAAGAACCTGTGCGCTCGAAATATTTAGTCTTGTTACCGGTAGGCGTGTTTTGATTGTGTTCAGAGCGAGAAGGCGCTCTTGGGCTATACAAGAATGTAGCGTTTTGCGATCACCGGTTTCTTCTACTTATCAGAGAGCACACACTCTGAGCGCATGTGCTCCTGCACTACCTTCATCATCACTGGTCCCCAGCACATGGTGGCTCGCAGGCCCTGAACCGATTGCGGCGAGAGCTCCAGCTCAGCGTGGGAAAGCCGATGGAACTTGCCCTGCGTCATGACGACGACCAGTTCCTCTTCTTCGTTTCCATCTCGATTGCGCATCTTCCGCACGTGTGGCGTCAGCACAATCGCAACCGACACATCTCGACGCGCCTTCGCTTGCGGGGTATACGGATTCAGCTCATCGTCGTCCACGAAATCTGCTGTGAGAATCCCACACGACGCCCCACTCAGTGGCTCGAAGCTCTCGAAGAACTCGGCAAACGACACGACGTTCGTCTCGATGTCCACCCCGCACTGCGTTGATAGCAGTCGGTAGTTTGCGATGCTCTGGTCGACAGTGTCAAAGTCATCACGCACCGTGATGTGGCCTAGACGCTCCGAGATGCTGATCTCGATATTCTGGTGGTAGCACAGGATCGCGTCGTACACTTGCTTGACGCTCTTCGCGCCTTCAAACTGGACCAACTCGAACTTCGTGCAGCAATAGTCGCCGCTCGCGTTCTCGAAGCGCTCGTCCGAGTGGTGTGGCTTTAAAGGATCCAAGAACTGGGACCGCGCCTGCGCAAATTCCAACGCGTTGCGGATCTTTGTGTCTTTCATGCCAGACAATGTCGCGTGGCGCTCACTCCAGTCTTTTCCCAGGCGAATGAACGTGTTGAGCGGGTTCGGATGGTCGCCGTGCTAATGGTATATGAACAACAGACAACCGAGCATATCAACGTGAGCCCACCCTACTGTAGGTAGGTATATCAGCAGATACCTGTGCATTGTCGCCTTCCTTCCATACCGAGAAGCTCGACACGACCGACTGCGCGACCGCGAACGAGAGCTGCTGACTGCGGTTCATCTCGCGCATAATCACATTCAGAAAGCTGCTCTCAACCAGGCGCGCTCGCTGTTCCACCTGGCGTCGCTGCCGCAAGAGTTCCACTTGTTTCTCCAATACATAGACCTCCTTCTCCAGTAGCTCCTTCTCTTCCTGTGTGATAGTTAGAAAAGGGTATGTCAGACCCATATTCACACACGCATAACACGTACAAATGGTGCATATAGGCGTAACGAAGAGCCACGTACTTTGCGGACGTAATACGTTGGCGTTCGCGTTTGTCTCTTCTTCTTGGCACCGGAGCCATTGGGCTTGGAGTTCTCGCTACCCAGGTCGGCACTACGGTTGCCGACTGGCGCGGGTGGTGCAGGAACTCGAGGGCTTTCGCAACATCGATCGCTGGGCGCGTTTGTCGTGGCTGCGGCGGTTTGCGGCTTCTCGTTGTGCGAGGGCGAGGGCGCCATCGCAGCACCTTTATTATTTTGTATCACTGCGCTCTTTTGTTCTTGGTTGCGTTGTGCTAGTGAAATGCGAGAGAGCATGATTCCAGGTGAAACATTTGATCTCCAACTGACTTTTATATGTACAAAATGCACCTAAATCAGTACATTAAATTCGAGTTTGGTTTAAATATAGTGCTGCAAAAGTTCGCACAAGCCACTTGAGTGTCCAATATGAAGCCCAATCACGGCCCCGGTGCTAGCTAAAATCCTACGTGGGGCCTCCTTCATGTTTTTCTTAACATGATACTCCACTTCCGAATACAGCAGCTCACTCAAAGTCTTGACCATGACGCGGCCCCAGCCAGCCCCATATCTCTCGTCAGTTCAAGCACTGTCTCGGGCGAGAGCTCCCACTCGTCATGGGGAAACTGTAGAACTTGGCAGGACGACCACCAGCTCCTTTTCTTCTTCAGTTCCCCCATTGCGCTTATTCCGCACGCGCGGCGTGAGAGTCCGTGCTATCAATGAATCTCGTTGAGCCCTCGCTTTCGGCGTATACGGGTGCAACTGGTCGTCGTCCACAGGGTCCGACGCGACCATGTCACACGGCATTGGAACTCGACAGCTTGAGAGCTCGCGGCTGTTCTCAATGAACTTTGCAAACGGCACGACATCCGCCTCGACTTTTACACCGCCTTGTTCCGACACGAGCCGGAAATTCGTGACACTATGCTCCGAGACGCTGGTCTCAATATTGCAAACAAGCGTCCTGCGACGCTGATCCCAATCTTTTCCCAGGGGGATGGATATACGTGCTCACTGAGTGCCTACCTGACACTGCCCAGATAGTTGTCTGAGTGATCTTTGGTCTGTATCACCGTTCGTTCGCAGCTGGAGCGAACAGCAATCGCATTGTGCGTCAGCGTCTACACGCGCCCCTCAAGTAGACAGATCGCTTCTTACATGGACGCAACACTTTACCAGAAACTCTGACGACTACGCGACCGCGAACAAGAGCCCCTCCAGTCGATTCGGGTGATGGCTCGCCAGTCGGTCGTCGGAGGCGCGCGTCTGTTGGTAGACGGAAGCTGTATCAGTGCAGGATCTCACATCGGCGTAAGGCAACATTCATTCGGGCTGGTGCATTCCCAGTGCGAAGACATATACTGTAATACAAATATCCGACATCGAAAGGAAGGACGTTGCTCAAAACTAACTAAACTTCGCTCCTTACCAGACAGTCCCCTCGTTCCACCTCACTGCGTCACTGCTCTTAAGGCGCGCTCTCCATTGGCGCTCGTGAGAGACACCCCATGGGCATCCACAGTTGACATCGTGGGGGAGGATACCATCGACAACTTTGACCTTGACCGAGGACGGTCACTAGAACGCCGCCGACACTTTGGAGTCGGGACCATCTCGAGAGACTGGAGGTTGGCGTTTGCAGGTGACCATAGATCGGAAATCTCATGCGGGAAGTGCGCTCGAAGTAGGTTTTCCACGCGATCCAACAGCGGGAAACGCTCCGTCGCCTCCGAGTTTGCGGTGTGGAGCCGGCGAAAGCTCACAAAGTCGACGCGGCCGCTGCGGAGTGCGCTTTCGGCAGTGTCGCGCGTGTAGCTGTTGTTGATGGCCATGACGAGGCCCTTGAACGCCTTCTTGGCGTCAAGAGCGGTCACTAGGCAGCTTGCATCGGTAGTAGCATTGCCCGACAGGGAATCCCCATCATGGATCGCCAAGTACGCCAGGTCGAGGCGGCCCAGTTGCTCCATCACGTACACGAACATCTCATAGTTGTTTGTGCTGCCGAGGTTAATGTTGGGAGTGAGACGCACGCCGATTCGGTTCGCTGGCCACACCGTCTTGAGGGTGTCCACGATCTCCAGCAACAACCGCGCGCGGTTCTCGAACGACCCACCGTACATGTCCGTGCGCTTGTTGGTGGCGGATTGCAAGAACTGGTCGACCAAGTAGCCGTTACCGCCGTGCACTTCAACGCCGTCGAAGCCCACTTGCTTGGCGCGCTCAGCGCACGCGTGGTACATTTCGACTATGTCGGCGATCTCGTCGGTGTCCAAGGGGCGCGCAGTCTCGAAGGACACGTGGTCGCCCATGGCGTTTCTGGTTCTGCCCGTCTCGCAGCGCGTGGCGGACGCGGAGGCAACCTCGCGCTTCGAGTTGAAGGGCGAGTGCGACTGGCGGCCCATGTGCCCTAGTTGCAAGAACATCTTACCGCCACGAGCGTGCACGCGCTCCACAATCTTGCGCCAGCCCTCTGCGTGCTCGCCTGTGTAGAGCGCCGGTGCACCGAGCCGGCCGTAGCCCTGTTTCGACACGGCGGTGGCTTCGGAGATGATCAGTCCGGCACCAGCTCGTTGTTCGTAGTAGACGGCGTGGTGCTTTTTTTTTGGCACGCAAGTGTCGACGGTGGAGTGGGCGCGGATACGCGGAGTGAACACGACGCGGTTCTTGAGCGTGAGGCCCTCAGCGATCGTGAGTGGCGTGAAGAGCTTGCAGCTGGAGCTGTCGGTGATGTCCGGCATGTTGCGTCCACCGGGAGACACACTGTCAGTACGTGGCTACTGGTGGGGCTGATATCTCGCAGGTGAATTGAATTGTGAGTGCGCGCTTCTTTGGTCGCGGCGGGACTCGCTTGGCGGTGTCTAAGTCCATGCAGCTATTACAGCAGCACGGTAGCCTCTTGTCCTCAGAGTCAGTCTGATGGCTTGATGGGCCAGGCGACATCCATCTCAATTCACCCAAAGTCACCAAAATCCAGCCAATTATATTGATGCACAAATGGGACGCGGTAATCACGTCGCCATCATCTTTTTGATGACGATTGGACTGACTCGATCAGCCAAATTCAATAGAAGCACCACGTCTCAAATAGAAGACTACAGTACAGATAAAGACGAAGCCGAATGCCCACACACAACGCAATGCCCACTAAACATACCCTTTTTTGACAATCACAGTTTCTACCAGAAAACAAATCGCCTATTTTAGCCAATGAATGATCGTGAGATGCATTTGAGTGGAGAACAGCACGGGATTGGGGATCATGGGATAGGAAAGGAGCGCGCGAAAGCGCGGCGGGTTTGGATTTGCGCGGCTTTTGTCGATTCGCATGAAGAAGAAGAGGAGAACATACACAATCAAGGAAAAACTGCAGGTGCTTGACGCTCTTCAGACACGTAACCAGCACGGCGTAGTGATACTGCTCGGCGTGCCGAGATAGAATGTACGCGCGTGAGCAGCTCAAGAGAGCGACCTTCGCGAATTTGCCGGGTCTGCGTGTACCAAGTCGTTCACCAAGGGAAGGAATGAGACGATCCCGTTCTTGGCGCAGCTCGTGTCCTTCATGAAAGACGTCCGCAGAGAGCAGAAGGTGAGGCAAATGGTTTCTTGCGCTTTGATCTCTTTCTGGTTGCTAATAAATGTATTTTTGCTACAGTTTTTAGGTACAAGAACAATGATTACGTTTATCAAATGCAACTTTCCCGAGTGGCTCTCTGCCTTGCTGGTCCGAGAAAGGAACCGGGAACGCGCGCGTGCTCGAGATGGAGCGTCACTCGGCCCGAATGACCGCAGTGCTGGGCGCCCGAGCCGACGGTAAGGTTTCTTTTTCCATTGTCTTTGCGAGCTCATGTTGATCATTACATTTATCTCCTCGTTTGTATTTTGATGTGTCTTTTGCTTATAGGTAGAAAGCTTTCTATCCTGTTCATACTCAGGGGAACAGAGCGCGGCACGATTCGCGAGCGCGAAATCTCCGAGTATCCACAAGGTAATCAGTCTTTAAACCAGAACGCCACCTTTGCACTCTCTGGTATCTTACTAAATGAACGTGTGTGTTGGTGCGTGTTGCTGTTTTTTCAGAGCACTATTACACAACCCAAGAAAACGTGTGGATGGATTCCCGCGTTTGGTGAGAATACCTGCGCGATGTGTTGCAACCCGAGATCGAGGGTCCAAGTGTTGTCCTGGTGGACAATCTTGACAGCCACGTTTCCAGCGAGTCGCATGCGATCGTGGCTGAAGAGTGCTTTTCGAAGATCCAGGCCCTGCCCCCCCAACTCAACGTCTGTTTGTCAGCCGTTGGACGTTGGAGTCGTGGGCCCGCTCAAGAAGATGCTAGAGGTCGAGTGGCTGGAAGAAGAGCGTGGTAAGGAGAAGCTGAGTGCAAAGGAAAAGAGGTTGCTTATGATCAAGAGAACTATTGCAGTGTGGGAAAGATTAGCGAGGAAACCATTAGGAGGAGTTTTGAGAAAGCACTTCCATGTGCGGCTGTCTAAAATTCATAACATGGCATCTTTTTTTTGATGAAACTGCGTTTCTTTCGGGAACTCATCTGATTGGCTAAAATGATCTTTATTGCTGGTGGGCATTGCGAAGTGCCGTTTGAGATACAGTGGGACAAATGAGCTTAACTATCGAAGTACCCGTGATTTTGGTGGGCATTCGGCTTCGTCTTTATCTGTACTGTATCGCACTTTATCAAAACTGTACTGGTTCAGTATGTTATACCTGGTACCACAGTACCAACTTCGAAGACGTCAATCGCACTTCACGGTACATAGTGTGCATCTGTAAACTTTTGGATTTTGCTTGCACAACTGGGTGAGCAGCAGTCAAAGTTCTGGGGTGCTTGTTTGCAAACACTTTGTCAAAACAAGTGAACAAGCGGAAACTCGTGCATATACACCTCTGCGCCCTCGCGCCCTCATTCGAGAACGAAACTCCCCATCGCGTATCCCAAGCATGATGGGGAACGAGTTTTGCTGTTGTTGTTCGTGCCTCCTCTTATACCAAGAGCGCACACTTCGCTAACTGAGGTCCAGCGCGCACATAGACAACCAGAGCAGCAACGATGCGCTGGAGACCAAACGCTTTCGGTATTGTTGCGGCGGGAGTCGCTACTGTGATGCTTAGCCGAGGAACGGGAGTTGACGGAGCTGAGCAGGCGACCAAGTCGGGGATTCGCACGTGGGTGGACCCCGAGACGCCCGAGGACCGCCAAATGTACACGAGTTCGCGAGGAGGGCAGTGGGAGCTCGTGATGAGCGACGAGTTCAACACGGCGGACCGATCGTTTCGGCCCGGCGACGACCACATGTGGACGTCGCTCGAGAAGCCCGACGGCGTGAACGCGGCGCTGGAGCTCTTCTCGCACAACATGACCTCGACCGCGTGCGACGCCGACAGCACGTGCTACTTTTACATCGAAACCATCGACGAAGTGAACAACTTGACGGTCTGGAACGACTACATCAACCCGCCCGGCTACCAGAACGTCTCCTTTGTAAGTGGGAGGCGCTTGCGCTTGACAGGGAGTCGTGAGATTCTAACGCTTGGGCTTGTGTGATTTGTTCTCTCTTGTGTCCTGTCCCTAGTTCTACCGCGCTGCGATGGTGCAGTCGTGGAACAAGTTCTGCTTCCAGGGCGGGATGGTCGAAGTGCGAACGAAGCTGCCGGGCGCAGTCAGCCCTGTGTCAGGGAACCCGGACCTTAAGAATGGGCGCACGGGTCGAGCAGCTACAACCAAGTACTACCCGACGTGGCCCGGCATCTGGATGATGGGGAACCTTGGACGCGCCATCTTCAGTGCCTCGACCACGCGCATGTGGCCATTCTCCTACAATGAGTGCAACGAAGCAGCGTTCAAGTCGTCCAACCAGCGCATCAGTGCCTGTGATGCGAGCCCAGGGCACGGTCTGAACCCGCATCAAGGTCGTGGTGCACCTGAGATCGACCTCCTCGAAGGCGGCGGCTCCGAGATCTCGACCTCGATGCAAGTTGGTCCAGGGATGCCAACGGATTTCCGGACGATCGTCCCAAACAACACTGAAGGCGGCTGCTTCTACAGCAACAGCTGCTTGACCCCAGGTGCCAACTCACCTGGGGTCCCTGCGAGCGCCTACGCCAAGCGCGGTCACAAGACGTGGTACCAGGGCTTGAGGTACGCTGCCAACAGTTTCTGCACCATGAACCCGGCGCTCAAGCAAGACTACAAGGCCATCAAGGCTTCTGTCGAGAAGGGCGTCGTCGTGAACGCGTGCACAGTCACGACGTGCCCCGCGACAAGGGACGTGAACGGTGACTTGGGGCTCATCAACGGGTCCAAGACAGCCTACTGGGGAGTCAACACGAACGGAACCTGCTTTCCCTACCTCAACGGATACACCGGCTCGTACCTGTGCAGCCCAGGCAACCCGAGTTCGCTCTGCCAGAAGACGAATGTACCTCAAAGCGATAAGGTCCAGGTCTTCGAGTACCAAATGGACGCGCTGTCTGCGAACTGGGCGATCCACGTCGCGGCATACCTCGACTACCTGGTGTACCAACTGGAGTGGGTAACAGGGAACGATGGCTACATCCGATGGATGCTCGAGGGCTACCCGATTTTCGAGATCCCAGCGTCCGCGATCATGAACCCTCCCCAGGACGCTGCGAAGAGTAACCCTGTGAAGATCATGATGGAAGAGCCCATGTACATGATCTTCAACGTGGCGTTGTCGAGCTCGTGGGGTGCGAGACCTCCCAACCCGGGCCAACCTTGTCGAGGTGATGGCAAAGACCCCGACACGATGAAGATCTGCAACGAGTTCCCCATGTACCTGAAGATCGACTACATCCGTGTTTACCAGGATACCTCGCCAGGTTCTGCAATGCAAGTCGGCTGCGACCCCAAGTCCCACCCAACGAAGCAGTGGATCCTCGATCATATCGACTCGTACCAGGACTACAACAACATGGCAGTCGATGTCTCGGGGAAAGCGTTCTGTCGCACAGACGATGATTGCACGATCGGGTCCAATAGAACGCGGGTCACCACTGGCTCGTGCTCGAACAACCGGTGCAAGTGCAACGGGTTCTCCTGGAGTGGTCCGCGATGCACCACCGCCCAAGGGTCAACGGCGGCCGCTGGATCCACGACTATCTCTAGTTCGTATGGCCCCTCCTGGTACATGGCGCTCGCGACTTCGGCGCTCACGATTCTCATGACGTTCGCCTCAGTGGTCCACTCCGTTCGAGTGGCTCAAAAAGCAGAAACCGAACGAACTATCCAGAAGCAGAAGCTTGGTGGCTCCACCACCACCACCTCTGGTGGTCCTCTGAGCGAAACTGGAAGAAAGCGAAGCGATGCGTCGTCACACGGAGGGAAGAGACAGCCGAGCGATTATAGCACCAACTTTGTGTAGAGAGAAGAGATAGGCAACTTTGCCTGTGGTTGTACTACAAAACTGCGAATTCCCCATTGCCATTTTCCAAGCAACAACCAACTCTTCTGCTTTACTACATTCTCTAGTGTACCAAAATAACCTCCAGCGTTGAAGTACCTACTGTATATATGGTAAGATACCGATTTCAATCCCAGCTGCAATCTCACACCACTAAAAACTCGTTCGCATCCAAGCATCACGGTATTTCATCTCTTTCGTGTTCTTTTAATTGACGGGCACGACAAAGTCCGAGTGCAGCAGCTCATTAATCGTCTTGACCATGACGGTCCCCCAGCAGAGGTGGTCCCGCACATCTTGCAGCGTCTCGGCTGGGATCGCAAACTCGGCGCGGTGCAAGCGATGGAACTTGGCAAGCGCCATGACGACGACCAACTCCTCTTCTCCTTCCTCCCCATTGGGCGTCGTCTTCTTTCTCATGTGCGGCGTCAGGACTACCGCTGCCGACACGTCGCCTCGAACCTTGTCGTTCGAAGTGTACGCGTACAGCTCGTCCTTGTCCACGCAATCGTACGTGGCGATGCCGCACGGAGCGGCGGCAGCGCTGCCACTCGAGAGCTCGTACTGGTTCCTCGCAAACTTTGCAAACGTCACGACGTTGGCTTCAACGTTCACGCCGAACTGGGTCGACAGCAGTCGGAAGTTCATGATGTCCTCCTCAATGGTGTCGATATCTTCACGCACCGTGATGTAGCCCAGCCGCTCCGAGACGCTGATCTCCATGTTGAGCAGGTAGAAGATCAGCGCGTCGTAGACCTGCTTGACGCTCTCGACGCCTTCAAACTGGATCAAATCGAACCGCGCAGCGCAGTAGTCGCCGCTCGCATTCTCGAACCGCTCCTCCGAGTGGTGTGGCCTCAGCGGATCGAGGAACCGCGACCGCGCTCGTGTATACTCGTAGGCGTTGCGGAGCATCTTGTCTTTGACGCCAACGAGGGTCTTGCGGCGCTCGGTCCAGTCCTTGCCGAGGTGGATGTACGAACTCAGGGGGTTCGACTGGTCGGCATTCTGTAGGCATACAAAGTGCGAACATTAGACGCCATTTCGAAACTCTCGGCCTTTGTGCGGAGCCGAGTACTACTAGTAACACACCATTGTGAATCACACGCTACCTTTACGCCGGCCACTTACCAGGTACCCAGACACTGCCGACTGCGCGACTGCGAGCGAGAGCTGCTGGTTGCGACGCGTTTCGTGCAGAATCGCGTTCAGGAGCTCGTTCACGGTCGGCTCTCGCTCCTTTCGTCCCCGCAGTTCCTCCGCCCGGCACTCCAGCGCCTCCATCTCTTTCAGCAGTAGCGTCGACTCTTCCTGTGTTGCATGTTGCCAGCCATACAGTAATAGCCACACACAACCAGTCAAATGTCAGACTCATCACACACGACCACTCACAACGAGAGAGAGAGCCCTTCAGGCAAGGCCACGTACTTTGCGCACGACGTAGGTCGACTTACGCTTCCTCCTGACCCGGCGTTTCGGTGCGCCCGTACCATTGCACCGCGCAGTATATCTGCCACCGTCGCCGCCGCCGCTGCCAGTCCCATTCGCGCAACCACTGCTGCTGCTGAGCTCGGCGCCCAGCGTCTCAGACTCGGACTCGGACGACGCGCTCTTGCGCTTGCTGCCGGTTGGTGGTGCAGATGCCGCCGGCAGTAGACGTTGGAGTGCTGCGAGTGCTGCTGGCGCTGTCGCCGCGCGCTGCTGCTGCTGCAAGAACTCCTTCATCTCTCTCTCTCTCTCTCTCTCTTCAGCGCTGTTGTCTGCAAAATGGTGTGCGCTCTTTGGATGATGAAGGAAAGGCATAGAGCAGCACTTCACACACAAACATGGATGATCTGCACACATAACTCACACACAAAATGAACAGACGCCACACACGAACCACACCAAAACCACACAGTTGTTGACTTCCCATTTGACTACCAGTGCTTTCTGTGAAGTCAATTTCATCAGTCCATTCACTGTGTTGTGAGAGAGCGGGGAAACGAGAGAGCACATGCACAGTTGGTGAGAGACAATATGGTGAAATAAAGTGAATGCGTGAGCATTAAACGGACAGTAGAAACACAACACTTCAGAGCTGTACAGTGCACATATGTAGTCACACGTATGCAGCGGCATATGTGCAGCGACACTTGCACACTCATATTTATTTGGGAGAGGAAGCCATGCAAATGAAGCCATACAAACAACACAAACAAACGTTGTGAGTGTGTATGTTCACAAACAAACAATCGCACCAAAGAAAGGGTATTTTTGAAGAGAGTGGCATCAAATACATCCCTCGGCACAGTTTTGACATAATTGTCGTTTCTGATTGTATCACTTGATACCGCTGAAAATTTTTGCGCACTTTAGAGTCATAATAACTATACTTTTCGGGTGGCTTTAAACCGGAGAGTTTTAAAATTCTGCCCTGTCCAATATTCCTGGGTCATTTCACCACACAAATGTATGGTGAAATGATCTGGGAGTATTTGTAAAGAGATGGAAGAAAGCACATAAAATTCACTCTCCAGATGTCACAAACTGGTATATTTTTTTGCTCCAAGATCACAGCATGCGAAACATGCGTGCAGCTCCTTTACAAGCTCTTTCTTTCGTGTAAATTTGCACATCAGTGACAACAACCATTGAGATCGTCTTCTTTCAAGCTCATTGTTTCTTTTTCCAAATTGTGCCCTTCCAACTGCACAAGATGGAGATTGAACCGACTGAATTCGTCGTCCGCAACGTGATTGATCACGTTATGGGCGATGGAGGTATTTTTTACTACCGCGTTCAGTGGCATGGCTACGATGACCTGGATGATGACACTTGGGAGAAAAAGGCCCAACTCATCGAGGATGAGCGTCTAGCAAATGTATGTCCAATCAATGCATTTATATCATGGAGAGATGAGCTAAATAAGTCAGGCACACTCTCGCCTTTTCGAAGCGCACACTACCGCGGGACATCGGTGGGGTTTTGCGGACGACATACTGGCAACCTGGGTATTTGCGACAGGCTGTGGCTTTGCTGAAGGTGACCAGTTTTATGCAAGACTTCGCCCCCTCCGACGCTTTCTCTCAGGTGTGCATTATTTTTATGAAATTGACCTTGATATTTGTAGTCGAAAATCTAATGGAGCCTCACCGAAAATGGGAATGCTTCTGCAGGTATCACAACCCACGACCTTCAAGACGTGATTATTGAAGCAAATGTGTGGCAACGAGTGAGAGGATTGCGCCAGCTCATCCTTTCGTCAACCAAGAAAGTGTGGAAGCGTGCGAACGTGATCAAGTCAACAAAGAGGGGCCATGTTGAGCTCACCTTGGCACCCGGAGTATATGTGTGCGGTGCGGCGAGCCGCCAGCGCATTGGGCACATGTTCACCATTGAAATCTCGTGCGATAAGCATGTCTTAGTGCACGACTCAGCCCTCGGAGTGCCTGTGAACTATTCTAAAGAAGTCTGTGTGTGGATCTACAATTGGAGCTTTATCGTCAAATGTAATGAAGAGCAGAGCCTCATAGCATGTTCGCAACGCCTTTTCCCTTCAGTTCGCACTGTTTTTGATTTGATTGACTGTATTAAGTTCGTTTGTTGCCTTGAGATGATGGTTGTACAAAGTGTGACCCGGTTTGTGGTACAATGTACCGATACTTAACTTCAATTCCAATATTTGAGTTTGTAACCAGCAAAGAACAAGTAATTACATTAATTAGGCATACATTCTGAGCTTTTTACGTAAATTAACATTGCGAGCAATGTCTCCAATTTGTTTGCACAAGGCAAATGAATGGGGAGTGCAGAGGATCAGCAGGAGACCGAAGAGCTGGAGACCGAAGAGCTTGTCTCTGATGAGTCTCCTGCAAGCAACTCGTTCGACGAATATGACCTGCAGAGCAGCGGGCGGGAAAGCGATCGCACAGTCGACTTGCCAGCAGAATGCGCCCAACCTGGCTGCGATGCCGGTTGCCAGCCAGTGCGCGGAGCGTGCAGTACACGACTGTAAGTGGGCGCTGTTACACAGCAGTCTCTCAAACACGGCTTGCACGCTTGTGCCTTGAGGAAGCGTTCTCCCGACTTGGAGGGAGACTTGGACGACTTGAGGGCTTGAGGGTAAATTTGCAACTGAATTAAAATGCTGTTATGGGTCCTGTCGCTACTCCCAATGAAC
>JAASGK010000876.1:0-14914 GCA_023334195.1 Globisporangium emineosum
GAACGTGCTCGAAATGAGTTACGGAGAAATTACTCATTACGAGATGCATAGTTACTTGCATACCGCGTACTTGCATTATTTGTTCTTTTCAATTGCATAACAATTTGTGAAAGGGTGTTTTAGCCAAAAACTTGTCAAACTCATGGGTATTTTAACAAAGAATTGAAACTTGTGGGTATTTTAGCTAATCATGTCAAACTAATGGCCATTTTAATAAATTACCCTTGTTTAAATATGGGATAAACAAGATAAAGAGGATCTCTCGATAATGTACGCAGCTGTTATGGGGGATGTCGGAATCACGGGATTCCGACCTCCCCTTTTCAATTGTGGGCATTGTGCTCGCTTGCAGTACGGAACTGTTGACAAAATATGGGACAAACTAAAAAAGACGCCTGTTCTTCCTTTCATTAGTGTATCGGGTAATAGCATAGCTTCGTGAGCACAGTCAGCCAATCAAGGCAGTCAGCTTGCTTAACGAAAAGGAAGCGAACAGACATTTCAAACAGACCATTGAAAGGTCTGCTTGAAAAAGTAAGGTTGACCTTACCTTTATCAAGGATATTGAAAAGCGTTGGGGCATTTAACTCTTGTAAAACACATGACTTGTTGGGCGAAGCCCCATTATATCTTCTTCCTGGGGTTCCATTTCCTGCGATGTGCGAAAAATTGGGATTTCCCCTCTGTTCAATGACTTGGTTACATGTTAAGTCGTTGTCTGCGAGTACGTTTAAAATACGCTTCCAATATTTATTGACATTCTGAGGGACGTTGCGACGGGGTCATCTTGCCAAAATTCCCTTAAATGAAAAGTGTAATGGGCTAAAGACCAGCCATCACATGAAGGTGGATCTGTCCCCAGATCTAGTGTGGCACACACCACCTTCTCCGTGCATTGCGAAGACAAAGAACAAAAGGATTGCGGTGTGACGGATCCCCACATGCACGAGTGATGTCATCGGATGACGTCACGAGCGTTCTTTGTACTAATCAGTGCAGAATGTTGATCACATGTACTGATCAGCACAGAGTGATGGCATTCATGTACTAATCAAGTGCAGAATGATGGTTCCTACTTGGGGAACTACACCGGTGACGCGGGCGATGTGTCACTATCGGTCGAAGTGAGTGGCGGGAGCCAATCACTTCGCAGGGATTTCCCACGGGGTTTGAAGTTCAAGTTCCTAGAAGATTCCCTAGGTTCAACCTCAGTGTATCCAAGGTTTTATATATCAGTTTCATAGGTTTAATTTCTGCATGTGTAGGTTTTACTTGTAAAACCTCTAGTAGCCCTTGAGGTTCAATTGTAAGTAGCGACAGGAACCATAAGCATTTTGATTCAGTTGCAAATTTACCCTCAAGCCCTCAAGTCGCCCTTCCTCCCTCCAAGTCGGGAGATCGCTTCCTCGTTCGCACAAGTCTATGTGCCGTGTTTGAGGGACTATTGTGAACAGCGCCCCTTTACAAGAAGCAATAACTCCGTGCGGAGAGGTATTTTAAACACAACGCACTTCAAGTCACAATATCTATTTGCCTATAAACTAGTGGCTATCTGGGATGGACCTGGCGATTTAGGGAACCAAATGGTTTGGCCCAATTGGATCAAAGATATGCAATGCCAGTCGGTCAAGAGTCCACGTGGTGACCAGTTGGACTCTTGGTGACAACGGATGACTTTTCAATTTGTGCTGCTAACTAATAGAGCGTTTATTGACAACTCCGTAGCTACAGCCGTGTAACGTACCAAACATTGAACCTCAACGAGCAATTTGCTGGTCGTGCATATTTAACAACTACAGTATACTTACTGTTAGTATAACAAAGCTCTTCAAATTTCATGCTAACTTCACATCGCAGATGTACTTGCGTAGCAAAAAAAGTATTACCTATTCCACGCTTACGTATGAATTCGTTTGGGTCTTATGGACTCCATTGCTTCTTGATCTTCTCGCGAATAACCACATAGCGCACTAATATTGACTAAAAAACCAGGACGCACAATAATCATTTTAATAAAGCAAATGACCATTAAACTACCGTGGTATTCCAACATACATTATTCGTCCTCACTCAATGCGTTTGCTAGTTGTCTACATGCAAGTTATCTTATCTGCGTATTTCGCCTTTCTAGATTAAACCAGCAGTTCACGAGCCTTCCGTACCTGCTCATTCGCACTCCAACAATCTACTTCTTTGTCGCTTGTGCGGGTGCACATCAAGCTGCTGGACATCAGTAGACATCACGAGTTGGAATAGGTATTTATCTAGCTCTCACCCCGACAACCAGCACCGCAAAGTAAAAGTTGTTTTAAAGGTTGCATAATAATTTTCGCGTGTTACAATTCACAAATCAAATTTCAGCCAATCGTATACACCAAACAATTCGTAAATTAAGGCTAACGGTACTTGTCCGACAGTGCGTTTATCTGTGATTTTCTTCTAAATGTGGTGTGCCGAATGTGGTGTCACACCACAAATCGGCGAGCCTCTCTCCAGCACCTCGGTGGTGGATAGCTAGTGTATAGTTATATAGATATTTACAGATCGGACGATTAGTGAGGAGCTAACCCTCTGCATACACTTGAAAGACCCAACACCTCCTCAAATAGGATAAGAAGCAGAAAGCAGTCCTTAATAACAAAATAACGAGCCTAGTCTTTTTTTTCTGCTGGAGACAAATTTTCATCATCATCTTACTTGATGACAAAAGAAGGTGAAAATTATCATATATTCGCAACGGAAATCCCGAAGCTATGATATTTTTCTTCAAAATGGTGGGAATGATGATCACTTGAAGTTGGTGCGCGCTTTTTTGAACAAAATCCGGCGAAGACTGCTCCTTTTCTTTGTGCTCAAATATATGCTGTCTCCACCTAAAATGCTTCAACATTTTTAGGGGTATTGTCCAACCAAAATGCTACATCTAACATTTTTGGGTGGTAAAAATCAGAGGCTATCCAATATATTTGACAATTGTCAAATATATCAGATTTTGTTGCTGTAAAACCAGAAATCTGGGTTTACACTTATTTGTTGGGATTTTTCATCTGACCCTTAATAAACCCAAATAAACCCAGACAAATCGAAAAAAGAAGAAGTCGGAATAAAACTGTATACCAGTATACTGGCACAGTGTACTCATAATCTGGTACACTTGTATGTCCTATTTATGTCTTATTGATCCAAATTCACAGAAAAAGAGAGCAGATCCACCAGCTATGAGCAGTATTTTTGAGCAAAATGCATCAAAAATATTTTTTGTGAACAATTTCGTGCAATTGCAGTCTTTGTGTAATATTTCCACAATATCAGCACAAAAATAAAAAATGACATTAAAATATAAAAAGAGATTTAACATTTATAAATTTAAAACATATTTAAGAAAATAAAAATTGATTCACACTTTTTCCGATACTAGTGCTGTTTGAAGGGTGTGAATAGAATGGATATATTATGCTACAGACGGTAATTTTCACTTTTTGTGCTTATATTATAACACTGACATTACTGCCGCTTTGGGTCTCCACAACTTCTCCAACGTCGAAGCAGAACTTGAGGACCTGAAGTTCACAGGAGGCAGGCTGAGCAAGTGAGTCATGCAGCCTGACCGTCACGAACGTCAACGTCGAAGAGCACTGTTGCTTGGAACTTGAGGACCTGAAGGTCACAGGAGGAGGGAGATTGGGCAAGTGAGCAAGTAATGCAACCTGACCATACCGTCAGCGGACAAGTAATGACACGCCAGTAGGGAATGCACACTCGTACCTCGTTGCCCACGGACGTCCACCGCGGTCGCAGCTCGCGCGCGAAGATTTCAAGTTTCTGCGCGTCTTCCCCGACGATATTTGTATCAAAGAAAGCCTCTGGCGGGGGCTTCCAGGAGTGGCGCAGCGGGATGCTCAGCAGCAGCTTGGGGTCTGCCCCCAAGCGCTTCTCCAGCGCTCTCCGGTGGTCAGGATCAGCGCAGCGGTACGCGACGACCATCTTCTCGAACGGCAGGCGATGCGACGACTCGATCGGGGTCACCAGGTCGCCGTTCGCGCAAACCTTGAGCCAGTACCACGTGTCGTGCAGCGTGAACCCCCACTCTGGCAGCAGCGTCTCGAGGATGAACGCCGTGTACTGCGGGCGATTCGTCACCCAGATGCCCAGCACGCACTCATCAGCGTCCGCTAGCGCCGCGATGTCGATCTTGAGTAGCTCCGTGTGGTGGAACGTCGCGTACTTCTTGCTGCGGCCGACGCTCTTGTTCTCCCAGGGCGGATCCATCACGACGAGCTTGAAGCGGCCTAGTGGCGGAAGCTTGCGCACGTCGCTCAGCACAAAGCTGGATCGCGCTGGGAGCAGCACGTCTTCGGAATCCCAAGAGCGAGCGATTTGGACGTCACCGCTTGCATTTGAGTGCAGCGTACCCTTGGTGAATTGCAAAGGTTTGTGCTCATCTCCAATGCTCTTGCGGTCGCCACCGCTGCATGTAAATATGGGCTGCAAACCAGCAACGCCTGCTTCATCTCCATCGCCCAGCAGCTCCTCATGTGCTCGCGCAAGCGCGCGTTTCAGCTCTTCGTCCACAGGAACAAACTTGCCAGTCGCGATGAGCTCCTCCTGGCGCTCTTGCTCCCGCTTGCGCTTGCGGGAGGCTCGCTGCTGCGACTTGCTCTGGCGCTGCTGATCAACAGCCGATGACGACGCTGCCACCGCTGCTGCCTTGAAATACGCCTGCTGTGGGATCTGCAGCGACTCGCGCTTCACGCGCGCGCAGCCGCCGTAGTACGCGTCCACGAGCGCCAGGTGGTTCACTCGCTGAACCTGCCAATCCCATCGCTGTTGCGCCATAATTGCTTGTTGAAAATGAGTGCATTTTGACAAGGATATTTTACCGTTAGATTATGCAATGTATGCAATAAATGACGGCCCTCGACCACCTTCCACCTCATCTGCATGTCCGCATTGCATCACTCACGCGTTCGTGGGTCGCTGATTAGTGCTGTTAGTGAGCCATTCTGAACCCAGAAAATGTGCAGCCACACTCAGTACTTCACAACTGGAAAGTCTCGATAAAATCAACATCACAACAGAGAAGTTCTTCGGTAGTACATAGTACTTGACTCGCAAGCTCTTTATGCTCGCTCGCATCTCACTCCAGCGATCAGACCGAGTCGGATTTCGAACTGTTGTCCTCCGAGTTGTCGTCGCCACCATCTTTTAATATGGTGGACCGGAGCGATTTCATCCCGGCACTCACATTCGCAGTCGCAGCGGTCGAAGCCGGGGTCATCGTTGAGGTATTCGTGGTGGTGGCATTCGGCATCAGGCATTCCCAGGCGGCGATGGTGTTGTCCCCTATCACCTTGGTGTAGCACGTTTGCTCGCCTCCTTTGCACGCGCTCTCGCTCCTCCTCTCGAAGCAGCTCATCCAGCACTCGAACGTGTTCTCGGTGACCACGTGGTGCTGGCAAATGCAATTCGCCTGACACAGGTCGGCGAAGTCGAGCTCTTCCATGTTGTGCCGGTTACAGTAGAAATCGCACCTCTCCTCCGTCATGCCGGACGACATCGGGTGGCACACGCGGTACGTGCACGCGTTCTGCTGCAGCTGGCGGTTCGCTGGGCAGGCGACGGACGCGAAATGCGCCGGGAACGCGCCTCCGCTCTCCACAAACCCACCAAGCTGGCGGCTGTACGCAGTAAACTCCACGCCGGTGTTGAGCATCTTGGTCGTCTCGGAGAGCAGAACCATCTTGCCAAACCAGGCCCGGATCACCTGCGTGTCCCTGTGGCACGTCTGCGGCATGAGCATGCCGTGCACCACGGCGGGGATCTTCACGGGCAGTTGCACCCACGTCGAGAAGCCGTCGCCGACCATCACGGTGAGCTCGTCTGCCTTCTGCACAGGGCGAACAACGGTGCCGTCACTCAACTTGATCATGAGACCTGATGCCGGATCGGGGTTTGCGATCTCCTGCAGCAGCGCGCTCGTGTTCCCAGAAGAAACCTGGAAGAACGCCGGCGCGCTCATCGCGATGAGCAAGCCCGAGTCCGAGTGCATACTCAGCGCAAACTTGCTTTCCATATCCTCAGTACTCTCTGACACGCGGGAGCTTGCTGTGGCTGCTTGGTCTGTTTCGTTCTCCATGTGAACGGGGACATAGGCGTGGAAGTGGTCCATGTCGCGCGCTTCCAAGACGAACTCGCGCAGACTCGAGCTCTGGCGCACCGCCGTGAACGACGCGTCGAACGCCGCGCTGAATCCGTCGATCGCCTTCGCGACCAAGGTGCTGAACCCCATTTTGTGCCGCTGGTACTCGGGACAGGCGCTTGGCTCAATGTTGTCAACTCCTTCCGTCGAGCTGATCGTGAGGCGCTGCGTGCCGTCTTCCAGCTCTCGATAGAGCACGCCGCGCGCATCGGGTGAGCGCCGCTGCCATGCGCACTCCGCCGCGGCGAGCAGGTACTCGCGACGCAATGAGGCGTATCCAGGCACGTTCTTGATCGTGACGATGCCGAACTCTTGCAGCTTGCTCGCAACCTCGTTATCGTACGCCAACGTGCGGAAATCGAGCGCTGGGACGTGGAGGTCGGCCCCCGCCTGGACAGCGATCACCGTCATGGATGCGGCGGCAAGCGCCCAGCGCAGCGCATCCACAAAGGCCATGATTGCGTGGTTCTGTGCGTGTGTTTCTTAGCCCAGAGGCCAACGTGCACAAGCGCCGCGCTTTCTCGCCAAGCGTTCGTTAATAATGGAGCTCTTTGCTTCAAGAGGAAAAATCATGACCAACACACACGAAGTGTGCCCAACTCAGTGTGGAGCGGTCTACATGGAGAGTATCTGGGTCGCCAAGTGGGTCGTTCAAGCGTACCCATCCCAGCTCATGCTGGCATCACGTCACTCACTCCGCTCTGGTCCAACACCGCACGAGCCCATACAGCGCAATCGTTCCCATCAAGTGTAGCGCTGCCATGCTCGTGCCGGACTTGGTGCAGGAGTCGGCGTCGCCAGTGTAGCGCGCCGAGTGGATGGAGCCCCCTAGCATGCCCACGTCAGGTCTCACGACGCCGCTCACGCTCGGACCTTTGCTGCTGAAGCTCGCAGGCGCGTCGGTCGAGTCGGTCGAGTCGGTCGCGCCGACAGCGATGACGTCGGCGAGGTCGCGCAGGACGGGCCAGTGTTGCCCGCAGCTCTCCACGCGGCGTAGGTCTTGTCGCCTTGGCCGCCTCGCCTGCTGCTATTGACCACATGCGGCGCCTTGGCGCAGTTCTTCACGGACCCATCCGAGGTCGCTGGACTGGAAGCACGCGAGCAGGTCCGACGTGTAGCAGCCCGTGGATCGGCAACCCTTGTACGCGATCCACTGCGCTCCGGGGGGCACGCCGACGCCGAACGCGCTGGCAGTCGTGTCTGTGACGGACGCGTCGTGGCCCAGGCAGTCGAACGTCTTAGCCACTTTCTTCTCGGAGTCGAACCAACCGAAGGACGGCCGGGAGTTCTCGTAGAGCGCCTGGTGCGTCGCACGCACGCCCGTGTTGATGGTGCCAAAGACGATACTGGTGCCGCTGCCGTTGGTTCAAGTGGTCGAGTCTTTTTGCTCCATGTGGTCGATCAAAGGGCGGGGGGGGCATGGGTGGCTGAGGTATCTACCAAGAAGCAAGAAAGTCATGGGGAAAGTGTCGCTCATGAGCTGCAAGCATCTTTGCCACAATGAGCACATGTAGCCATGGTAAAATTGGACGGGTAAAATACAATGTAGTGTAAAACATACACGATATGGCAGTGCATATTCTACACTACACGCCAAATTTACTCACTGTGAGTGACGCGAGAGAAAACCACAAACTGAAGAAAGAGAAGACGAGAAAAGCAAGAGAAAGCGCTGGAGCGAGATGGCGTCGCAAGCGCTCTCGGTGGGCTCCTCGCTCGCGCTCCACATGGAGCAGTACGCGCGTCTGATCGACGAGGCGACGCCCGAGGCGTTGCAAGAAGCCGCAGATGTTGCGCGTGCGTGCATCAAGCTCAACAGCCAGCGCGCCGAAGGCTACGAGCTGCTTGCCAGAGCGCTCTGTCTCCAAGAGAAGCACGAGGACGCCATCGTGTGGTACAAGAAAGGTGTGTATGCATGCGCTTTGTATATCCATGCTATCGTAAAAAAGTGTGTGCATGAACTTGACCAAATCACCATATTATGTTTGGCTGTGAATAAGGCCTGGAGGTTGATCCGACAAGCGAGGAGCTACAAACCGGCTTGCGCAGCGCTCGATTCGCAGTGCTAGATGACCTGGTAGACAATGAAGACCAGGATGATGTCGCATCTGATTCTCACATCAGAGCGTACGCTGCGCAAGCGAATGACGCCTCAGTAGGAACGTGGCTCTCGGCAGCGTTTGAAGGCAAACAAGAGGCAACAACAACAGCGCTGTCCACCCAGCGGTATGAAGACCGCGCGCTCGTGTTTGAAGAGAAAGTGGGGAAGATCCTGGAGCATCTGGACCTGAGTAAACTCGCGCACCTCGCGACGCTCTACGTGCTCACGGAGCTCCTCAACCTCAAGCGCGTCACGATGGGTCTCTTGCTGCTGCTTCTGGGTATCTTCGGTCAAGCGCTGATGCACAGGCACAAGTTCATGGTCGCGTCGATCATCTTTTTGTGCTTGTACCGGTCGAAAGTGCGGCTGATTGTGTGGCGTCAGGTGAACTCGTGGGCCCACACATCCACAGACAAGCTCGGCGCGTTCACGTGGGCTCCGCGCGTGGTCTGCTTCGTGCCCATCGCGATGAAAGTGTTTGGCCAGATGAAGTTCATGGTGTTTCTGCAGCGCGACCTCACACTGAGTCTGCTCGTGTTGCTTGTCGCGTCAGCGCTTGTGTTTTGCTCGTTCCAGGACGGCGTGAGCGACCAGGTGAAGCTCTGGGGCGAGGGCAAGCGCCTCAAGTTCGTCGCATACGCGGTCACGATCCTGTACTGGGGCGTCTGGCGTGGCGAGATCGCCGACATCTTGCGGTTACTGCCGGGTGCTCTAATCGACGCCGGTGGGATCGTATTGGGCTCCGTCACATCTGCAGAGATCCAAGAAGTGTTCCGCAAGGCGTGGACGAAATTGTACGCTGAGGTTGCGGACGATATTCAGCAGGACGTCGAGTTCGACGCCTGGTTCGTGCTCGGCCTGGGCAACTGGGTCGTCGACTACTGGCAGCAGCCATCCAACTTCTCGCTCGAGATGCTCTCGAAGATGCTGTCCGAGTGCTTCAGTTCGTTCGAGAAAACCGCGGTGCATGTGTTCCGGCCGGAGCTGCACCACCTGAAGAGCCAGATGGCGCACCTGAGCGAGAGCAGTGAGATGGCGCTGCTCATCGCGTACCTGAAGAAGAGCCTGGAGGAGATCCCGCCGCCCAAGAACCTCGGCATGATCGGTGAGAGATCTGTGTGTATGCATGCTCTGTGTGTCCATTCTGTAGCTCTGCAAGTTGATGTTATTAACCAACTCTTTGACTTCCCAGGTCTCTTTGCCAAGCGCTGCACCTGGTTCGTGGTATTGGCGCTGCTGTTCACGTTCTACGGGACGTTTTCGCTGGCGCTCGTGCCGTTCCTCGTGTCGGAGCTCCAGGATGCGCAGTGTCTCTATTCGCTGTACGCAAACGGCGAGCTCGAGTCGATCGACGGATTCGAGATCCTGCTGCTGGGCTCGCCGCTGCTGCGCGTCTGGGAGAACGTGCGCGCCGCTGTGTACTGTCTGGAAGGCAGTGTGACGCTAACCAAAGCTGTGGCGACGGGAGCGCAGATCATGACTGCGGCAGCACGACTGAGGTATGCGTGTGCTGGTTGGCACATTGCATGTGTGATTTATGCTTGCGTTTGCGTTGTTTGTTGTGTGAGCTGTTTGCTAACAAAGATGTGTTTGCGTGCTTGTTTGTTTGTTTGTTGTGTTAACTTGTTTGTTGGGGTTACAGTCGCCTCGCAACTTTTGCGGCGCGACTCAAGACGGAGGGCGTCGCTGCGAACGCGCACGAGCTGCCGGACCACCTTACGAACGTGATAATGGTCGCCAAGGACTCCAAGTAAGTTGATTTGTTCTGGTGTGCTCTTGTTTGGATCTAACGAATGGCCGCTGTTGTTTTGTTTGTTCTGTACTGTAGCGCGATCATCGAGGGCATCAAGCACGTGTGCGAGAGCGCGCACTTCCAGGACCTGCAGACGTCCGTGGCCAACTGGTGGCATCGAAAACCGCCTGCTGCTCCGACTGCTGAAAGAGTTGCTGCTGCTGCAGGCACGAAAGAGGAGGAGGAGAAGAAAAGCGAGTGAGGACAGGTGGTTTACATCTTTGTCGAGCCCTAAGTATTCTCTAATGAAACACGAGATTTGTTATTTTGTGATGCGCATGAGTGGACAGCATTTTTATTGGGATTTTGTTGCCATTCCTCGCTCGTAGAGCACGGGCTGATCAGGGAAGTTGGGAAGCTCAACAACACCAAAACCTTTAGGAACGTGGAATAATACTGGGGGTTATCGTCTATGAGCAAACTGCAAACTTGGAAAGAAAGAAAACAAATGAAAATTAATACCACAACACTTGATCTGTGTCTTTGGAGCTGCTGGTGGCGGTGCTGCTGGTGGTGTCTCTATAATGGTGGGGGCTGGTGGTGGATGATGATGGAGGTGTGCTGGAGAAATCAGGAATCGATCGATCGATGGGTCAGGTCGGTCCTCGTCAGCATTCGCTGCTTATATAGGTCTCTCTATGGTGGTGGCGCGTGGGGTGGGGTGGGTTGATAATTGAATACGTCCGTCCGTCTTGGTGTCGTTTGCGTCCGGCCGTGCGTGAGGAGTGAAGCACAAGCGTCTAATTGAATCGTCGCTTCTGGTTGAAGCGCTTCATCTCGAGAATCGCGGACGCCAGCGGCTGCTCGTTGTACACCGTGGAGACGCCCTTGATCCACGGGTGCTCGAGCGCCTGCGCAGCGCTGTAGCGCTCATGCGGCACCACAGTCAGCAGCTTGCGGATCAGATCCTTGCCTTCCTCCGACACGTTCGTCCAGTATGGGGCCGGGAAATCGAGCACGCCCGAGCGGATCTTCTCGTACACCGACTCGAAGTTGTTCTCGTCCTCCATGAATGGCGGGAATCCACAGAGCCTATGCGAATAGTGACACAGAGCACAGTTAGTTAGTCGCTTTGTTCAAATAGCAGTTGCCATACAGCATGATTCGTGTCAGCGAAGCTTACATGATGTACACGACGACACCGAGACTCCACAGATCCACTTTGTTGTCGTAGCCTTCGCCATTCAGTACTTCAGGAGCTACAATAAGAAAAGGAAACAAATCAACCCATCCATATGTCAGATCCAGTTCGCACAAAATATCGAATATTCGAAAGCGCTCTCGCTCGCTTACCAACGTAGTAGTCGGTGCCGCAGCTCGTGTACGCGCGGCCCCGCGATCGTGCGTCCTCGCCTTCTTCCTCGAGCACCTTGGCGATGCCAAAGTCGCTCAGCTTCACTTCGGCGCTGTCGTGGCTCGCGAGCAGGATGTTCTCGGGCTTGATGTCGCGGTGCAAAATGTTGCACGAGTGCAGGTAGTTGAGTGCGCTGAGCAAATTTGCGACAATCTCGGCGGCCTGGCGCTCCGAGTAGACCCCGACCTGCACGATGCGCTCAAAGAGCTCTCCGCCCGTGACGCTGCATTCACATAACAGATAAAGAAGTGGTGGGTAAGTCGACTATACTTCGTACATTGCACACACAACGGTAGAGAGCCACGCACCGTTCCATGACCAGCAGCAGCTCCTTCTCGCTCTCGTACACCTCTTCGAGACTGATGATGTTGGCGTGCTTGACGCGCATGAGCACGGTGATCTCGTCGCGCAGCGTCTTCTTCTTTACGCAGAGCATCTTGTTGATCACCTTGACGGCGAAGATCTGCTGTGTCTCCTTCCGCCGGCACAGGTACACCATCGAGAATGCGCCTCTGTACATGCGCATACACGTCACATCATAAGTCAGTCCTTACGTTCCCTCATACCATTCCATCACTTCTGCTAAAGTCGCACGCGCGCGCGTACATACCGCCCAATGACGTCGCCGACGTCGTAGAGCGAGTGGAACATGGCGACACTGTGGACGTCCGTGAGCCCCTGCGTCACCAAGTGGTCCTCTTCTTTGCGGAAGAATGCCGAGAGCGGGGGAGCTTGGAAGGCGGCCATCGAGTCTGGTGGTGCGTGTGTGTGTCGTGTAGGTTGGTCCGGCCCTCAAAGTCTGCTAGTGACGCGTCCGTACGCACACACTCGTAGAGTGTCTGTGGTGGTGGCGAAGAGCGGTCGAATTTGGTTGTGAGGAGCTACGCGCGGCCGAGCTGGGCGAGCGAGCGAGCGCACTTCAACAGCCACAGTCTAGAGAGACAGAGCAAAGTGTCGAGCGAGCGTGGGAGGAGGAGGCTAGCGACAGAGTCCGCGCTTCTCCGCTTCTTCGCTTCTTCCGACCGAGACGCGACGGGACAATCAGTCGATGGACGGACTGGGGGGACAGCAGACACTAGTGGGAGGAAGCGGCGCGCGAGTGAGTGAGTGAGTGTCGATCGTCGTCCGTGTCGCGAACGCGCTTGCTTCACAAAAACAACTTGAGCAATTGAGCAATTGGTCGACAAGTCGCGCTTGCTTGTTTGGCTTGCGCTTTGTTTCGCTTGTTTGTTTGTGTGGCCTCGCAGTCACGGGCAGAAAGAACAGTCAACAGACACGCGCAACTCTGATTCTCTCCTTTCCTTCGATTCAGACTCAGGAGGCTCCCCGAATAGAGAGCGGTCGGGTTCAACAATTTCCAGGTTGCCTCTGGTATACAAAGGACCAGTTGAGGTTCAGTCAAAACGTCTCAGGTAACCTGATTCGATTCTCATTTTCAAAATGGCAGAGAGCGATCAGATCCAGCAGGAGGCTCGCCGGTCGGAGAAGATACTCAACCACCGTCGGCGCCCTGCTTCAGATAGACGCGATCCGGGGTATTCGTGCAGCTCGGAACGCCTCTGACGACAGAGTTTAGCTTGAGAAGCTCAAAGGCTTACTGCCATTCATTCCGAGACGTGCCGCAAGAGTGCAACACACGCAACGAGACCCTGAAGAACTTCATGAACAAGAAAGCTCTGGACCAGTACGTCAGCTTCAACGAGCAGCGAGAACCCAGTGCACGGATATTGTAGGTCGCCATCCAACTGGCTGTGTGTGTGCTCGCATGCGTGGGGGTTTCGATGGGCCGCAGGCACCCTCTGGCGAGCCCAGAATGTACCCATCCATATGAGACGACGGGTGCGTCTTGCTTGATCCAGTCCTTCGTTCAGGTTCAATGCGCGCGCGACCACCTACCAGCGCACCTGCTTGCTCTTTTGTTCCTTTCGTTCCTTCGGTTTGGCGTGTGTGCTGGAAGAAGAAGAGCAATGACTCACATTGGTGGTCGAGCGACTGTGTTTCCGTCAACCATCTGAAGAATAATAATGCATGGAAAGAAAGAGAAGACGCAACAATTGTTGCGTTCATGTTCAAGAACAAGCGCCAAGCAGCGCACACTCGCAACCGCGCAAGCCAGCACCACGACTGCGATAACAAGCAATGCAAACAAAACAAACATGCGTTGTTGCGCTTCCTCGGATCTGCTGGTACACAACGCACGTGCCTCTTGTGGTGAACTTGCTTGCTTGTTAGTGTTGCTGTCTATTACTAGTAATAGAGAGCGAGCACTTGTGCATGCACTTGCGATCGATCACCGCGCGTGGCTTTGCGTACGTGACCATTAGCGCGCGACTTCAAACAATTGCGAGTGGAGTGATGAGAACAAGTGTTCACGTGTTTGTTCTTGTTTGCTTTTGTCGACTTGCTTGGTTCGTGCGCAAGACGTGAACACAGCTGGAGCAGTCCCATTGTGATCTGCTGCTTGATTGCTTGGACGCGCAAATGCGGAGGACTGGCTCGCTGTGCACACGAAACGTTCGTTATATGGGTCACTCACTTGCGTCACTTGTGCGCTGAGGACACCAACATATCGCACGTTGTAAAGTTGCGGCGCGCGCAGTCGCCCCAACAGATCTATTTGTCACCAAGCAACAGACGATCCAAGTGTGAGTTCGCTCCGCGCCGACTTGTTTGGATTGGATGCGCAAATACCACCCTTGCGCCGCCCCCTATGCTCACACAAGTCGCAAAACAAGCAAGAGATGTGGTTACACATCATAACTGAGCGCAAGTCCAGCAACTAGCGAGCAATTGGTAAACAAACACGCACAAGGACAAGCGAAAAAAGCCAGGAAAAAGCACAGAGGCACGAAAAGTATGACAAGAGTGGCATGCGCGTCAGTCCGTTGCGTTAACAGTAAATGCGCGCCAGACCGCCGAGGCTTGCGTATGCATGCGCCTGTGTGGATGGATCCGCACTATGCGCTTGCTCCAGAACAATTTCGCATGTGTGGTCTTGTTCGCAGCGAGCGAGCGAAATGTCGGCGCTGTTAGCTCATCGGCGGCCTTTCTGACGGAGAGCCATCCTGATTGACTGACACTCAAAGAGTTCAGTTCACTTGTTCAAAAAAAGAAGAACGATTTTGGATTTGCGCATCGCAAATTTTCGTGTGTTCACATAAAATTGTACAGGAACGCATAAAATTGCGCTGTTATTTTGAGAGAATAAAGAGCTATTTTTGTGTGAAATAATGAGATCAAAGAAGCTCCAAAAGAGCGCTTTTTATATGAACGAATGAGATCATATTTTCACACAAAAAGCGCTGGTGGAATTGTAGATCTTATTTATTTTAAGGGGAAATAAAAAAAATGCCCCTATTTTAGCCGTAAATAAAAATTCTGCCCCTTTTGTAATATTGATATGTAAATTACAGAGAGAAGTCGTAAGTTACGAGAAATGGGAAAGTTATACGTCTGGGAATGTTCTTA
>JAASGK010000877.1:0-14893 GCA_023334195.1 Globisporangium emineosum
CGTGCTTCCCGAGAAGCCTAAACAGTCCTTTACATGGTCCCGCAATCGCCCTTTGATTTTGAGCCCTGCTTTGCCAGTATTTCTCTTAAAGTACTCGTGCGTTTTCACGACGAGATACTTTTCCGCAGCCGAGAGCTCATACTTGCGGTTCATTTTGAAAGTGAGCAAACGCAGCACGGAAGAAAGAAGGCCGACGTGTGAAAGAGAAAGATCTTGTGGCACTTGTGAAGTAAACAGCATCCACGTATCTGCAATAGCTGCGCCACAATCTTTTCTGAAAAATGAGTTTCCTGATTTTTTTGTCTAGGTCCTTTCATGGATGTCCGGCACAATAGCACTTGTTCGACTCTTTATTGGCGTTTATTTGAACCCTCATTTGTGGCTGAATACGCAGTAGTTTTTGAGCAATTGACAAAAATCTGCGATTTCTAAACTTTCGGCGGGTACTTTATGGTATGTTTTAAAGCCATCATCGTATTGCTCGACTCGCTCGATGATTTTTTAACATTTTGTAAAAATATTTTAAAAATAAATATTAAAATAATTTAATATTGTTTTAATAATTTAAATATGTATTTCTCCTCAAAAACACTTGGACATGGAATTGTGCCGTTATTAAGATGTATACCGTGCCAGTGCCTGAGATTTTGACCAGAGAACAACCCGCGCTGCTATTTTGGTCATTTTCTGTTCTGAGCGGGGAAGCTTGCGGACGAGCCATCGTCAGGAGCGCAGCCACACCCAAGCGCGTCGTGAACGAGTGCAGTGAGTCAGAGACGCCAAGAGAGAGAGAGAGAGAAGGATGGTGCGCGTGACGCCCGCCGCAGCAGCAGAAGAGGTCAATGGCACAGCTACAGCCACTGCCACTGACGGCGCCGCGAAGCATCCATCGCAGGGCTCTCCTTCGACTGAAGACTCGCAAGAGAAGGCGAAAGATACCCAGCTGCCACACGCTAACGCAGCAGCTCCGGACGATGCAAGCACTCCAGGGAAGGAACCGACTGCACGCAAAGCCGTAGCGCAAGATCCGAGCGCTACTACTGGTGCGGACGCTGCGGGTGGACCTTCAAATGGTGAGAACAATGCGAATGGCGTCGCAGCTGCTGCAACTGGCGCAAATGTGGACTCGAATGCACCTCACGACTCGGGGAACAACGTGGACGACAGCTTGTCGGGAACACCCCGCGAGGCGGCAGCCAACAATTTGAATGTCCCTACTGGCGGTGAAGGTGAAGGCGATGGCGGGCCTGTGGGGCCACTAGAGGACGAGGAAGAAGAGCTCTCAATTGCTGGCGGGGACGACGAGAATTCAGCGGCCACGTCGGCTCCAGCAACTTCAGAGGAGTCGATTGCAATAACATATCCTACGAACGAGAAGGCCACGTACGCGCCTAAAGCAACGCTTGCGCCACCAACCTCCCCCGTGGTGGTGGTGGAGGTCACCAGTGTACCGTTGATCACCCCCGCGCCTGCGACCACCAAGCCGCTGCTCCGCGCTGAGACGAATAACGCGGCGGTCGTGTCTGGGGACCCGTCGACGCTGCACGCGCGTCTGAACCAGGGAAGCCCGCTTTTGCTGATATCGTTCGCTGTCATCTGCTGCGGATTCTTGATTCTGTGGGTGCGAAAGCGCAAGATCAATGGGGGCGGTAGCTCTTCGTCCGACGGCGGCGCGGGTGCTAGTGGCGCCAGTAGCTCTTCGAAAGTGCAGTACAGTCGCATTGAGAACAAGAAGGAGAGTCCATTCGAAGGAGACGATGGTGATGACGACGACGACGACCGTGGCGACAACTGGGACGACTGGGAGGGCGACATGGGGCGGCTCAGTGACGAAGCGCACGTGAGCACGAACGCGTACCAGTCCCAGTCGTCGTTGTACTCGCACCCGAACCCGTTCGCTGCCGGTGGCGCGTCGCTGTCGCCGCCGATTTCGCCCGAGCTTGTCGCACAGAGCGCGCCGCCGCAGTTCCAGTTCGCTGCGCCGCCTCGCCTGCCAGCACCTGGATCTTCCTCCGAATACCACAACCAGCCACAGCTCACTCGCGGCTCGTCTGACTTGCACGAGATCGTCGTGTCATCCACAGCAGCTACAGCAGCCCCTGGTTCACAGAAAGCGACGAGTCCCGGCTCCAACAGCTCGAGCGACTCGTACGAAGTGGTGACGGACGACCCGGTCCTGCTGCACTCGTCGCCGTTCACGTCGTCGAAGAAACTGTCACCGCCAAAGCCGTCGGAGGACCTGGAGAAGCAACAGGCAGAGGACGATCTCTTCAGCGTACGTGACTTGTTATAATGTCCATTCATTCGACTGTTCGCGAGTCTTCTACCCACAATACTCACATTGCCTCATTCGCTCTTGTGTTTTCCCCCCAATTCACAGCAATTCGGAATGGTGCCGACGTTCCGGAAAAGCACGCAGCAGTCGCCGTCGTTCTTGCAATCCACCCCACCATCAAGCTCTGCTCCTTCCCATCGGCCTTCGTCGTCTGTAGCACCTGCTACTGCTGTGACAGCAGCGTCGGCCAGTGCGCTCTTCGCGGCCGAGATGGAGGATCTGTCGATCGGCGCAGCCTCGGACGAGTGGGGCGAGGACGACGAGTGGGTACAGGGCATTTAATTAACAGCCACGGATCGATTTGTTATGAATGCCAGGAAAGAAGCCAATTTACACACACAGCCACCATCACCACCACCAGAGCAATGGGCAAGCAGCGTTGGATAACAACGACGACAATTTTATATTTTGACACACTGAACGAACGGAGCCGCCGCTGGTCTCGCACACTCGTTCCTTCGCTTATATAAAAATGTAATAGAAAAAAAACAAAATACAACACCGACAACTTTGGCTCCACCATTTTCTTCTCGCTTTTCCCTACAATGGTCGAATCAACAGCTTTACTTACGTCTGCACAATGGCGCTGCTGCTGTTGCTCGTGCTGGACTCTCGCTGGGACTTGTTGGGCGTCGCCTCGCTGCGCGCGTAGGACGTGGACACGGGCGTCGTGTCCATCATCAGCACCATCTCGTTCCCGTGCGCGCCGCCCTCCTCCATGCTCAGCACGCTGTCGCGCAGCGACGAGTTCCGCGCCGGGTCGAGCGCCAAACCGCTGTTGTAGCCCGGCTGGAGCTCGGGCGGACCTTCCCAGAGCTTGACGAGAATGCCGCGGCGCCACCCCATGAGCGCGAGCGGTCCCAGTGTGCACGGCACCAAGTACATGAGCGCCGGCTGGCCTTGTTTCATGAGCACGACCGCGAGGTTCGCAAAGAAGAGCCCGAGCGCGTACCCCCACATGACGACGCCAAAGATCCCGCGACGCGAGCACGACGAGTTGGCCGCGTCCAGCTCGGCCGAGGCGTTCGCGTCCATCGACCGGAACGACTTGATGCGCTTGATATTGGGCTTTACCTTGCCATAGAGCTGGCCGCGTGTCGCGTAGTCGTACCGCGCGCAGAACACGAGCAGGAGCCCCGGGAGCACAATGTCGCCGAGTCCGAGCATGGAATAACCATCTCGCCAGTCGAGCACTTTCGGCATGCGTAGCAGGATCGGCATGAGCTCCTTGAGGCACTTGTACTCCGTGTCGGTCGGATACCGCAGACAGTAGCCGCTGCTGGCCGTGGCCTTGGCCTGACTGCCGCCCGTCGCCGCCTTGATCATCACGCTCTCCTTGAAGATCAGCGGCGAGACGAACACCATGAACACGTCGTAGAAGAACACGAGCACGAGCAGCACCGTGGCGATCTTGAGGTTCGGCAGCCGCACGGTCTTGAGGAACACCATGCAGAAGCAGATCCCGAAAGCGTCCTGGAACACCCACGAGTAGTTCTCGTGGCGCATCACGAACCAGAACACCGATGCGCCGATCGCCAGCACGAGCGCGATCAGGTCGCCCACCGTCCAGAGCGCCGGCAGAATGTACTCGGACTGGTACGAGCAGTTCTGGAACGGCTGCGCGCGCAGCAGCTTAAGGCGGTTGCACAGCGGTCCCCAGAGCTCCTGGAACGCGCACGAGACCGAGCCAATCGTGAACCCGACAACGATCACGAGTACCACATCCACGTAGAACAGCAGCAGCAGGAACGCCGAGCCAATGACCAGGAACCCGATCGCGTGGTAGATCGTCAGGTCCATCGCTTCCTCCAACGCCGCGGCCTCTTCGTGCTCCTGGTACGCGACGCGGGCCTGTGCGGATTCCTCAGAAGACGTCGCGTCGGTTGTGACGAGTGCGACCTTGAGCTGTGCCTTGGTGCGCTCGTACTGTGCGCCTTTGTAGCCGCCCGTCATGACGGTCACGACCGCGAGGAGCCAGATAATGAACTGCGACGGGTCCACCGTCGGCGGGTCGCGCTCGTAGAACGTGAGCAAGTTCTCCGGGTCTGCTTTGAGCAAATCCTTGAGCGTGTTGCCGTCCTCGATCGTGAGCCGAATGACTGGGATCGTGATGTTGTCGCGGTCGTGGTCTTCGATGAAGCTGCCAAAGCCCATGGCGTCCGGGATGTCCCACGCGCAGCAGACCTGTTTGCCCACGCCCGTGGGGACGCACATGCTCGATTCGCACATCGAGTTGTCCGTGCAGCTCGTGACGTTCGGTAGCTGGTTCCACCCACTCGCTGCGAAGTCCAGCAGCGACGCCTCCGACACGCTGCTCCCTACCTGCGCCTGGCCGCGCTTGCAGCTGAACTCCATGCCAAGCGCCTCGCCGCGCTCCTTCTCCGAGAGCGACGCGTCGGTCCGCGCCGATAGCGTGCGGTTTGCCACCTGCTCGAGTGTGTCGGTCACGATGAGCGCCGCGGCGCCGAGTTGCTGCGCGTAGAACGCCTTTTCCGCGTACTCGCAGAGTCCGCGGTCGACCACGAGGATGAACGGGGCCTCGGGGGTCGTGAAGTTGCCCGCGCCGCCCTGCTGCTTGATCAGCGTCTGCATGGACGTGCACCCGAAGCGGTCCGTGAACGAGCCGCTGTTGTAGTAGTACCGGAAGTAGCGGCGCTTGCTGTTCTCGTGCATCTTCTCGGACG
Organism: Globisporangium emineosum; assembly: GCA_023334195.1. Classification (NCBI taxonomy): domain Eukaryota; phylum Oomycota; class Peronosporomycetes; order Pythiales; family Pythiaceae; genus Globisporangium; species Globisporangium emineosum. Next base: position 5,020 of record JAASGK010000877.1, read on the forward strand.
GCAGCGAGCCACCCCAGGACGCGTCCGAGGCGCTCGAGCCGTAGAACACGTCCTCGGTCTGCTTGACGGTCACGACCGCCGTGGACACGGGGCTCGCGGTGTTGGACGCGCGCGCGACGCCCACCAGCGCCAGGGCGGTGGCTGCTATTAAAGAGATGGGACGGTAGCGCATGCTGCTGCTGCCTCTCGTCCGGGAGTGAGCCACCGAGAGAGTGGTGCTTGCTTGTATCGCGTCTGGGAATCTCCACAGTGCGGTGCTGACCCTAAACGTGACCCTAAACGTGACGCTGACAAAAACGGTTGTATGTTGCACGAAGGTTGCGTGAAACGTGTTCCCTCGAAAGCGTCACTATGCAGTTAGGCTATTGTTTATTGGCAAAAAGGGTTGAACAGGAGCTGATCTTGGTTTTTGTAAGAGCCAGTTTGTTCAACTGTTGTTGCCAAAAACGACTGTTCTGGTCAATTTTGGCATTTAGTGTTGAAGAAAGATGAAGGCTGCAGTGCTGCGCGGGGAGGGGAACAGCTTCACGAATGTGTGGGAAATGACTGGCCCTCGGTCGACTATTCACTACCGCCACGAAGACGAGGACTCCCTCGTGACATACGCCAGTGAGTTCCATTTCGTGTGGAAGGACAACTCAGCCCGAAACCACAACTGCTGGCTGGAGTGCATGGTGAACTCGACCAAGCAGAGCGTGGGGTGACAAACTCGACGACTGGAGTTCCCTCGTCATCATAGTCGTATATTTTGCTTAATCTAGGAAAAAGTCTTCAAAAAAACTGTCGTGAACTGTCAACAATCCAACGTCACCATGCGCTCTCTGGTCTTTTGCTGCTGTTCTCCAACGAGATGGGCGAAAGAAGTCGAGTGAGTGGTCAGTGCTGTTCAGAAACGAATGACCGTTGTGATCTTGCAACGATTTGCGCGAGGCCAAGCATGCGTGGTGGGTGACAAACTCCCTCTTCGTCATCAGGAAGGGCTTCTTTGCGCAAGTTTACTCGGACACGCACGATCTGTGCTTTGAGGCAGGCAGGATATTTCGCTGCTGTGATCCTCGTGTCTCTCCTGTCAAGATTTGCTGGAAATCTCCGTGTTTGGGTGTCTTTCTCTGGGTCAGTAGAGGCGGGAAGGAGTCCTGAATCGTGGTTTCTTGCCACCTTTTGCGCATAGGATTTGCGTGGACAAGTTGGCTCAGTACGCCAATATCTTTGTGCACTACCTCCCCTTGCTCAGCACTGCTTCACATGGCTGAGACGTCAACGAGGGCATCTATCAGTTGCATTTAATTTGTGTGTGTGTGTGTTGTTGTTTATCTATTTACCTTGACGCGTCACGAAATCTGTAAATGTGCGCGCTTCCAAATGTGGCGAGTGAGTGAGGGTCTGACTGATCTCCACACGCTCACAAGTCGGCTGGCAGGACGCAGTTTCCGTAGAGAGCGTCATACGTCTCACGCTGGCGACTACAGGATCAAACAATGCAACAAGGTTCAAAATTAGTACGTGCATCATACACCATGCACAAATACAGAATTTCACTTACATGAGCGTGGCTGAGCCGTCCGGGCGGATCAGGATCTCTGGTGCGCGCAGCTTTCCGTTGTACTGGAAGCCCATCGAGTGCGAGTGCGCGCCGGTGTCGTGGATCACGAACAGGTCGCCAACCTGCGCCTTTGGCAGCGAGCGGTCCTTTGCGAACCAGTCGTTGTTCTCGCAGAGCGTGCCGACCACGTGCGATGGCACGCGCTCTGTGGACGCATCGCCCTCGCGCGTTGGGATGGTAATGTGGTGGTACGAGCCGTACATGCCCGGTCGCATCAGGTGCGCCATGCACGCGTCGACGCCGTAGTAGAGGCCGTAGGTGTTCTTGATGGCTTCGCAGCGCGTCACCAGCCAGCCGTATGGACCGGTCATGAAGCGACCGTTCTCCATACAGAGACGAGGGATCGACGTCAAGCCGTGGGTGCGCATGGCTTCGTCAAACACGTCGCGAAGCATCTGGCTGATCGAGTCGAGGTCCACGGTCTCCTGGTCTGGGCGGTACGGGATGCCAAGCCCACCTCCGATGTTCATGAACTCGAACTCAATGTCCAGCTCCTTCTTCAGCGTCACGATCGTGTCGAAGAGGACCGTGACGGTATCCTTCCAGTACTCCTGGTTCATAACGCACGAGCCGGTCATCATGTGGATGCCGAAACGGGTGGCGCCGGCAGCCTTCGCCTTGCGGTATGCCTCCACGATCTGGAATGGCGGCACGCCGAACTTGGCGTCTGGTCCGCCAAGCACGTTCGACTTGGTCTCCGAGTCCGTTCGGCCGAGTCCCTATAGTTGCGGCAAATAGAAGATGTCATGCATGATGTTAGTCGAAAATGAGCATTGCGCGAGCAGCTGTGCATTCCTGTAAGCAGGGGGCCTACCGGGTTCAATCGGAAACTGATGAGTTCGGTGCAGCGACCGCGGATGGACACAAGGCTGTCAACCAACGACACATCTGAAACACGAAATGCAATAGATCACATTAGCGAACAATGCACCACAATAACAATGGATCTTGAAGAGCTCCAGACACGTACCATCCAAGTTCATAATCACTCCCTGGTCATACGCAGCCGCGAGGTCGCTCTGTTCAATTCAAACACCACGAGAACCAAAGTTAGCATTGCATACTCACTAACTACTGCGCAATTGGTACACATGAGCAAAACAACACGGCATACCTTGGAGGTGAAGTTGGACGTGAAGATGACCTGGTCGCCCGGGATGCCGAGCTGCTTGACGCTGTAGAGCTCGGCGGAGGACGAGCAATCCATACCGCAGCCCTCATCGCGCAGCACCTTGAGGATGGCAGGGTTCGGCAGCGCCTTGACGGCGAAGAACTGCTGGAAGTCCGGGAAGTGCTTGCGGAACGCCGCCAGCAGCTTGCGCGCGTTCTCGCGGATGAGCTGTTCGTCGTAGATCTGCAGCGGCGTGCCGTACTTCTCGGCGAGCTGCTCGAGGTTCTGTTCAGTGGAGCTGCGGAGCGGGAGCGGCATCTTGACTGCAAGTCTGTCTATCTGACAATGCGCACGGAGGCAGAATGCGGAATGGCAACGCCACTGGTCGATCCGCTTGATTGCCCAAGCGGCATGGGAGAGTTCAACGTCGGAGCTGGTGGTGAAAACGGCAAATCAGTGTGGACCACACATCGTTCTGCCGCGCCACAAGAATTTGCGAGGATCCCGAGTGGCCCACACAAGGTATAGTATACAAAAGGTATACTACATTCGGTTATTTTGCGGATGGATGCAGCCATTTGGAGTCGCCGTCTGATTTTTAATCGTCAGTGGCTCCCGCATCCATTTGACAGTGTGGAACGCATTTCGAAACGGAATGGCTGGCTGGCGGCGCATTCCCGTTGTTGGTCTGGTTGGGAGGGAATACGTTTGACCACAGAAGCTTCAGTTGATTGCAGCCGATAGAAGGAGCAAGAGTTACGGGATCTGTTGGTATTTTGTACCGTAGTGTCGGCAAGGAAAGACTCTGGATCTGGTCTTCATTCACTGCACGTTTGCTGATTGCATGAGGATGCCTGTTCAGAGAGGGTGCAATCAAAAGACAACCTGATTGCAGCAATCGGAAGACACAAGATCGATCGTTTTTGTGCTGAGGAACCATCGATCGGGTGACGGTTGCCACGTGCGCCAGACTTCCCTCCTCTCGCACTTCAACACACAGGTGGAGAAAACAGCCACAGAGTAGAAAGAGCCAAAGCGCTTGGCGCGTTTCCATTAGATTTCGAATATCGAGCGTCAGGCACAAAAAGATCGCCTTCTGCTACAAGAGTCTCTACCTACACGAAGCTTCTTGGGCTCCTTCGCTACGCAGAGCGTGTACAATGGTACGCAAAAAGCGCACCTGCACACGCGTTTGTCTTGTTTTCTTCCATGCAAAAGTGCTCACGCAAGGGCGAGCGACACCAGGTGCCTTGCTTGATCGCCTACACGTGACCTCCCTTTTGCAAGCCAGCTAGCTAGTCGTCGTGAAGACCGACAATCTATTGGTGCTTCTTCTTGCCTCCGGCCGCCTTTCTTGGCTTGCTGCAGTACGAGCGGATGAAGAAGTTCATGAAGAGCCAGAAGAGCGTCTGGATGTAGACCATGTAGAACATTGGGATCTTGGTCGGCATGCCCGCGCACTGGCGCGAGACCATGAAGTAGCCCTGCACGTTCATCGTCAAGAACTGGATCATCTGCATGGCGGTGAGGTACTTCTTCCACCAGATCTCCTTCGTGTGCGCGCTCACGAAGTAGTACATGTACATGATCGTGTGGATGAAGCCGTTCAGGATGATGGTCGCGAAGATGTCTCCGTCGTAGGCGACACGCGAGTTCACAAAGTAAATCTATGGTGAGCCAGCAAAGACACACAGAGAGTAAGTGGCATGGTCTAAGCAATGAGGCAATTGGTAGCAAGGAGAAGATGGAGAGCCAAGACTTACAAAGAAGATGGTCAGGTGGTGGTACACGTGGAGGAGCGAGAGCTGGTTCCACTTCTTGCCGAGGATGATGAAGATCGTGTCAAAGAAGTCGAGGATCTTGGAGAGGTAGAACATGTAGAGCACGTTGCCCATGACTGGGTTCTCAAAGCTGAACGCGTTGCAAGGAAGCGCAGAGTATCCCTGTTGTTGGAATCACAAGCAAGAGGGGGCAGGATGAACATCAGTGAGCTGATTAGAGAGCTACTTGCAAGGCACAATGCCCGGAGACGTATACGAGCAAGAAACTTACGTTGCGGTAGGCCTGGATGCCGGCTTCGACGCACATATACGAGCAGAGCACGACCTGGAGCGGGTTGTAGATGAACTGGATCGCGCTGGTCTTGATCGCAGGCACGCCGGCCTTCATGATAAGCGTGCCGAAGACCACGAAGGCCAGGTAGGCGACGCAAATCGCGAACGCGGACGCAAAGTCCGAGAGCGGGTAGTTCTGCATCGGCGAGAGCTTGAAGCTCTGCGATGGGTCGAGCCACGTGAAGAGCGCGTCTTCCTGGACGTCCGCCCATTGCTTGTAGGATTCCCAGAGCTCGGCGGCCATGGTGCTTGGCTTGATCGGTCGAAGTGAGCGGCGAGGGTGCAATTCGAGAGTGCCAGGCTGTCAGGGGGCTGTGTCAGTCTTGCTCGCGCAGTCCAGCACACGTGGGGTCCACAGTGGCTTGGGAGGGTGGGTGGATGGCGCTCTTCAGCCATGATTGTGCGGTCCAGCATCCTTGGATCGGAGACCTTAGCATACAGTACTGTATCAGAACATGTTACAAGCCACAAATTTGGAACACTCCGCGCGCGCTGATTGGCTGAAACGCGAAATTACATCATTCCTGCGCTTTTTCTTCCTGTGTTTGACGTAGCCCTTTCGATATTTCTTCCCAACTGCCTCCTTCACAGTCTGACGGACAAAAGAAATGTAACCTAAAAGATATCTTATACTGTACTGGACCTTGCTGTACCTAGTATGAAACAACCCGAAACAACCCAAAATGATGAGGGGACACGAATACAGCAAACCCGAGCCGAGCCAACAAGGGATATTGCTCGCATAGAGCTTGGCTCGGCTCGAAGAAAACGAGCTTCTATATAAACTTGTGGAGGGAACACAAGAGGGGACATTGGACATTGGTTTACACAAATCAAGATAAACCGAGTGACATTGTTGGTTTGATTGCTCACTCGAAAAGGTCACATAAAGTTTCAGAGGTAAAGGCACAAAAAGAAAAGCAAGCTTTTCAAGAATTAATTCTACGAATTGATAAACGGGTTTTATCCCAAAACCTTCAAGAATGCATTTTATGGGTATGACCCAAATTTGATTTACCCGGTTACGGAAGGGGTGTCGCGCCGTCCGTCCCCACACTGATTTGTACCTGCTTTTGTGGAAAGCCGAGCGAATGTCTCCAATTTTGGAGACATTACACTCCAGATGGGGTTAGGTTAATAATCGTATCCTCCCCAAGCTGCTATTGTATACAGCAGGAACAGGAACATATCGAGCTGTGTTTTTTAGGTCACTTCCCCAACCCTCAGACAAAATTTTGACCAATTCATACGAGTTTTAGGTTGATTTTTGCTCAATTTCCATAGGGATATTAAGTCCTTCATAAATTATAATTTATTTTCAAATAAAATTACTGAAACCGCGCAGTGCACCTTGGACACGATGGCTCGACACACGAGCTCCAAGGTGAGCAGCACGCGCCGCACGATGAAAACCAAGGTGAAGTACACGCGTCCCCGTGGGAGCACTGATCTCCGCACTATTACGCCTGACTTTTGGAGAACGGCATGTATCCTATCCGCTACCGGCTTTAACGGGGTCCAGATAGCGTTCATGCTGTGGGTCAGCTACGACACTTTGAAGAAACGCTTCCAACGCGCGCCTGGTGCTCATGGTGAATACGGATTTTAGATCCTAGAGCGCGTTGATCTGGGTGATGATCGTGACAACGGGGACGAAGAGGATGAATCAGAGGTTGTCTGCTGTACAACCGAGTCAAGCGCCACCCATGACGACACCAACAAGACAATCAACATTCCCGACGACAGAAACGAGGCACTTGATGCTTTTGTCGAGTTTGATGACGACCTCCTCTACGATGAAGGGAGCAGTATTGGACACGAGCGAGAGCCAATCTTCGAGCCTGGCAGCCACCCAGTGCCCCTACTGATCCAGTGTCTCTTACCCACCTGGTCCATGTTGCCCGCCGAGAGCCTCGTACCTGTCCAGTCGCTGCTGAAGATATCAGCGACCCCCGCGATCTCTTCATCGCAAACTTCGAAGGGATGTGGTTGTCCACCTTGTCCGGATGAAGCGACTCACACCAAGAAACGCTCTTCTTTCCCGACCTGCTTTTGCCGTGTATGTCCTACTTGACCGAAGGTTACTGTGTGAATCGTGCCTGCGAGCTGTCACACAACGAGCCGTCCTCGCTGAGTAAGTTCCTAAGGTACATCGACAGTGCAACACAGTCGATTGGCATTTGCATCTACGTGTTCACCCTACTTGAGGTAAGCGTCACTCAAATTTGTTTTTAATCTTGGTCATTGCAACCTCACTCCCATTTACATTCTTGTCTGCTTAGATCGCGGCTGCGTTGCTTCGGGCAGAAGCCAGAGGTGTGTCTGTACGTATAGTATCCGACCGATTCGGAGAGGCGGTACAACTGCATTCGAAGATTCAATCGCTCCGAGGTGCAGGGATTCCAGTCTACAGCCCCACAAAATCCATGTACATGAAGGTACGCAGAGTCATATCATCGATTTACATTGACGTGGCTACAGCTAACAAACCCTTTGGACAGTTTTGTGCGGTGGATAGTTTGTACTTGCTCGCAGGCTCTTTCAACTACTCCTCCAATGGAGTATTGCACAATCGTGAGCACGTCGCGGTTCACAAGGGCGCCCAAGATTTTCACCTATACTTTTTGTCTCTGGGATGTGCACGAGCAGAGAGTCAGGATGCAAGAGTACGCAGTGAGTCGTGCGCAGAATCGACGCGCACAAGTTCGTGCCGTGAGAGATGCCGCGATGGAGCTTCGGCTGGCTGAGCGTGAAGAGAGTCGTGCAGCATCAAGGCTCCTTCGGCACGAGCTCGAAGTAATGCGCGCGGCGGTAAGGGTCTGTGCGCGAGAGCTTGCAGCAAGAACACAATAACTACAATCAGAACCTAATTTGCCCAAGATCACGCAGCTCTGAAGAGCTAATTTGCTGTCAGACTTGAAAAGCGCACCCATCGCGTCAAGAGTCCTCTTCAGACTCTCCTTCTCACTGGGACAAGGGCAATCAGTCAATCCCAAAACGGAAGGTCAACAGAGCGATGTGATGATGTGGGCCACCAGAAAAACTGGAAGGCATGTTGTCCAGGTTTGGATGGAAGACAGCCAAGGGGTAAGGCTTCCTCCAACCTAGCGAGATCGCGCTCACAGGCAGACCTCTGATCAATACCTCACACTGTGTACCCTTTTGTAGTCCTTTTGAATCTGGCCGTTTCGTGTAGTAATCGAAGTTGACTATCCACAGACCCGCGATCCAGACCTTTGCCAGGGACGACTCTCAGTTGGCCTCGTCGAACAAGCACAAATATAAACAAATAAAGCGAACAATACAGGGGTGGGTCTATGAATAGACCCTGTTGGGTGTAAGACACGTCAACACAAGAGCGCCCGTTCTCTCTTTGTGGACACAGCGATCAATAGCCGACTTGTCAGTTAGATCTGGGGCCGCAGCGTAATGGGACACGTTCGTCAACCTTTATGCCACGAGGTACCAACTCGATACCTTTCACAAATACCTCTTTTTGCACTCTCAAGCACTCTTGACTCGTAATATGAAATACAGCTGGTTTAGCTACAGCGAGCTATTACCAGACTGTATGTGGGAAAACAGCAATATGAAGTACCGGGTATCTGGACTGGCCAGATTCCCGATAGATACAGGAGATTCGCTCCTACTTGACACTAATACACCTTTATGTACACGCTCTGGCACACTCACACGTGTGCAGAACACACAACCGGCACGCTACGAACACTTGCAGATGCAGGCTTGCCTTATGCGTGCGAGCTGGGAGCAGTCTGGATCGATGGAGCTGCTGGAAGGTGATCACTTGGCGACTTGGTGGCAAATTGGAAACTGTATTGTTGGTCCTGCTGAGTGACGGGTTCTTAGAGCCAGAGGGACCTCTAACTTAATAGAGGTCCTCGACTTCCCAAAACTGATACTACCTGCCTAAAATAATATGCAATCCTACGATAAAACCTCCCAAAATTCAATAACCTCCCAAACAACTGACAAGTCGCTATAAAGAGGGAAAATTAAGTGGCGTAATCAGACGGCTCCATCTGGGCCGGATTTCAGTCCATTTGGGTCGGTCCCAGGCTCATCTGGGTCGAACCCAAGATGAATAACGACCCAGTTGGGACGCGAAGATCGTGGGCGCGTTCAACTCGCGAGGAGACGGGAATTCTTCGGCTGACGAGGTGCGTGAGCGATGGCTCGCTTCGTCACAGATTTGATGAGCTTCTACAGCGTCCAGCCAGTGACAACAACCGACGCACTTTGCTGGCACGCGCGCCATCCGCTCTACAAACAGAGAGTGAACCTCGCATCAAAGCATTGCTCTTGTCTCTACTCGGATCAATACCGAATGCCATGTAGGCATATCATGGCTATCCTGGCCTTCTTTGATCGCTTGCATGAAATCCACAGTTTCTACAACCACTGCTACAAAATGTCGGCTCTGAGCGACCTGTATTCAGACTCGTGTCCAGTCCGACTCCCTCTGGATCGCGAGCTGAAGTGCGATGACACTGTACCACCACCCCGACCAATCCAGACTGGAAGACACCAAATGACTAGAATTCCAAGTCGTGGTGAGTCAAAAGCAGCAATTGCCAATCGAGCCATCACCTGTATCATCTGTAAGCGCGCTGACCACACCAAGCGAAGCTGCACGCATCGTGACTACTAACCACTTGGTTAATACTCCTGCATCCTGTATTTGGCAATATAAATTGCACATGAAAATGCAATTCTGGAAGTGTGTGCCATGTGAAAGCACACATACTCTTGATGAATCATTTCAAGGTGGGCTCAGGTCACCCTCGTCCTTGTGATTGGTGCTTGGTGAAGCGCTTGCGATCTTGTGCGTGGAGGGGTGAAGGCTCCGAGGTACTGTTGTTCACTCTCGTTTGTTTTCTTTTTTGTGTTTTGGATCTGTGTCTCAAAGCAAACATTTATATGATCGTGATTTGGTGTGGCGCACACAAAATAGAGTCTCTTGTCGGAGTTGTTGGCTTTTTTTCATTTTGGTTTTGGAAGTGCACAACAGCGATTTGGTGTGGTACA